>JAPFFP010047911.1:0-10115 GCA_026153255.1 Solanum medicagineum
CCTGATCCGAGACCTCCATTTCTTTCTGTCTAAAGTCATGCCTTCAGTGAGCTCAAGTTCCACCAAATCCTGTCTAATATTTATATATAAAAAAAAAATTGGATTGACTCAAAGTTAACATAATTTTTTGTTTAAAAAAAAAAGTAGAGTAATGTGCATTTCAAGAACCCCACACTTGCTTTCATTTTTCATACTTTGCTTCTTCTCAAATTAAAAAAAAAAAAGAAAGCCAAAATCTTCTGAAGAAGTTAGGCCAACAGTTATACTTTAAAAAATTCACTTGAAATCAAAGCAATAAAAGGGTCTTTGTTTGATTATTGGTCACCATCTTGAAACCAATCTTTACCTTATGTCATGTTTGGTTCAACTCCATTAACCTATTTTTTCTTCTTGTTTTTTTTTCCCTTTTTATTCCCACTTTCATTTCTCTTGTTTTGTGTTCTAAGTTCGTTTCTTGTTTACCTTCTTAAAGGTGGGAACTTTTTTTGTTTATGGAATGAATCATTCTTTTGGTGTCAATAGTAGTGAACCACGCGAGCTAGTTAGATACGTGGGGCAAAGGGCTCGTAGTACCCATTTGATTGATTCCCTTTTCTTCGCTTTGGTAGTAGTTCATTCCGCTCTTGTCTCACTTTCTTAAAGGTGGGAACTTTTTTTGTTTCGACTGAATCACTCTTTTGGTGTCAATAGTAATGAACCACGTGAGCTAGTTAGAGGGCTCGTAGTATGATACCCTTTTGATTGATTCACCCTTTTCTTTGCTGCGGTAGTGAATCGTTCCTCTGTTGTCTCACTTTCTTAAAGGTGGAATCTTTTTTATTGAAGTTGTTGAAATTTTGCGTTAGCTGTTATGCAAGCAAAGATTGAAACTTGGGGAAATTTTGCTTCTCTTTGCAAAATTCTTCTATTATCCCACATGCTAGTATTGAGTATCGACTAAATCACTCTCTTGGTTCAGTTGGTGAAATCGATACATGGGGCAAAGGGCTCGTAGTACCTAAAGGGGCACGCTTGCAGGTCTTACTACAAAGTTGAAATTTGTCCCTATTGACAAAGTCTTGTAAACACTCAGCTAAAAAAAGTGTCATCATTTCGAATCATGAGTAGCCGTTACTTTATAACAACAGACTCATTGTGTAATCCTAGGATTATTGTTCCAGAAAGAATGGATCTTGATGTAAGGAGGACACTCCCATCTTCGTCTTCGTCTTCGTCTTCATTCTTGACACGAATGGCGATTAGAATATCAAGATCAAGATGTTTCAGTTTCTTGAGAAGGGTGTTTCATTATCAAAATGGTTCAAGATCAGAACTCGGCTCGAATCCTTTCAATTCTGTTGCTTGGATTATGATGGAATGTATAGCTTTAAGTGTTCAAATAATTGTTACAACATATACTTTAGCTGTTACAAAAGAGGAAAGGCCTGTTTGGCCAATGAGAATTTGGGTATTTGGATATGCTTTTGGTTGTGTCATTAGTCTGTTCCTGCTTTTTTGGAGATACTGGACATTATATGTCATCCAAACAGATGCAAATTCTGATATTGAGCAACAAATAAGCCACGACGAATCAAGGTAACTAACATGTTATAACGGTTAATTAACTTGCTGAGTTTCATTGTTTTAGGTGATCTGACAGTGTAAAAATTAAATTTTTTCAGGGCGTTGTCGCCTCAGATGGAGAGATGTAGGACATCAATGGAGCTATTTTTTGCCATATGGTTTGTGATGGGGAATGTTTGGATATTTGATTCAAGATATGGATCATATCATAATGCCCCTAAACTTCATGTCCTTTGCATATCATTATTGGCTTGGAATGCTGTCACATACTCTTTTCCATTCATATTATTTGTGTTGTTGTGCTGTTGTGTGCCCCTTTTGAGTAGCTTTCTTGGCTACAATATGAACATGGGATCAATGGATAGAGGTGCATCTGATGAACAACTCAACAATTTGCCTAGATGGAAGTACAAAGAAATAGGAAATAAAGAGGAAACTACAAGTAATGATGTAAGTCATCTATTGAATTGCAAAATACTCCTCCGTTTTGATTTGATCGTCTTACTTTTCTTTTTCATCCGTTAAAAAACAGTATGTTCCGTTCCCTTTTTCGATAACTCTTTAATTTCAACTTTTCACGTGATATGTTTAAGACCACAAGATTAAAGGACATTTAAACAACATTTCACGTATTTTTAGTTTAAGATCATAAGATTCAAAAAAATTCTTTAATTTCCTAAATTTCGTGTCAAGTCAAAACTAGACAAACAAATTGAAATGGAAAGAGTAGTAAAGAAAATCATATTGGAACGTATAAATGATATAAGCAAAAAAAAATAATCACTTCTAAAAGGTTAGTTGCTTCTCATCTCTCAGAGACTTCTTGCTCGCCTAAGATGATAAAAAGAGCATATATCGACAAAAGAATTATCCTATGATGATCATCTAGTGTATTTTGAGAATGAATTTAATCATATGGTTTTACTTTTTAATTTTTCTAACTTACTCCTACAAAATAAAAGTCGAAAAGATGGAATATATCAATCATTCATGATCATTGATGAAATATTCCTTCAAGTTTGAGTATTCATTTTTAAATAACAAAAAGGACAACCTGACACCAAATATCTGACCTTCGAGACATTTGAACTTTTGAGTAATTTACATACAATATACTTTATATATCACATTACTGTTATACAACAACAAGAACAACATACCCAGTGTAATCCCACAAGTGGGGTCTGGGAGGGTAAAATGTATGCAGACCTTACCACTACCACAAAAGTAGAGAGACTGTTTCCAGGGGACATCACATTACTGTTATAGTTGGTGAAATTCAAGTATCTTCCTATGATAAAATAATTTTGTAATTATACTAATATAATAAATAAAGTTCAATGATCATATGTGAAATTTACCCTAATTTTATGGCATGACAGGAATGTTGTATTTGTTTGGCCAAGTACAAAGAGAAAGAAGAAATCAGACAGCTGCCTTGTTCTCATATATTCCATCTCAATTGTGTTGATCAATGGCTCAAAATTATCTCTTGTTGTCCTCTATGTAAACAAGAATTAGAGAGATAATTCATCGAGAGAGTTAATTATCAGATACCTACGTTGGTAGAGGTAACAGATATCATCGTGAAAATTAATCCAAACATGATGATCATAAAAAAATTAAGCTCTTGATAGTACTTATACTTTTTTTTTTATTTACTCCCACATCCCAATTTTCCTTATTTCTTCTTTCCTTTTATTAATTTTTCTTAAAGAAAAAGTCAACATAAATTGTATGTAACATATAGTTACTAGAGTGAGTAAAAATATCTTAATTATACTCTAAAGCTATATTTTGGATAATTCCATTTCATAACAATAGTCATAGCATCAATTGTATAATTCGTGCAACATTTGTATGCGTTTATATATTTCGCTATACAATTCGTTCACAACATTTGTATACTTCACTATACAATTTGATTCGTGCACGCTATATTAGCTAATTAACTAATATAGATTTGTTTATCTACGTAAATTTTTTCTAAATTATTTGTAGTTTTATTCCCAATATTAGAACAATAATAAGATTACAAATCATGTCACTTATTGATGAAAAATAAAGTTTGGTGACCATCTTTGCAAAATATAATAAACAAAATAATTTTGGATTAATACTTTAATGGTTACTCTGGCCCACCTCCATATTATGGACAATTGAACAAATAGGCTTTTCTCCATTACACTCCCTTGGGCCCATCTTAATTTTTGTACTTTTTTCTTTTAACTTTTATTGTTTTATTTTCTCTGTCTGTACTATTAGGTACCATTTTGTATTATTTCTAACTTCATGACAAAATTCGAATATTATAAATAGACAATTTATATCCAAGGAATATTACTCGAATCTAAATTAATTGAATCAATAAATTTTTGAGTATTAAATAATTAAAAAAGGAAAAAACATTATCCCAAGTCTATCACTTTTTCAATACAATGGTCAATGGAACTAGATATTTTGTTTTATTTAAAAAAATGTAAAAGGCACTCAATAATAATAAAAAGATATTCATTCAAATATTGTAATTTTCATTTTACACTCAATAACATAATTTTATCGATTCAACAAAAGAATTCCTACTTGCATTAGAGACCTTCTAACATACCTTTATTGAAGAATTATCATAACAATAACATATTTAATATAATCTCATTGAAGTTATCTGAGAAATGCCTCTATTTATGCTTGGCCAGAAGTTTCATCATTTTTTATTTTAGCTCGATACAGAGGAAAGACGGAACAATTTAACCGATCTATAGGAAAAAATACAAGAAAAGAAAGCACTTTAGAAGCAAAGACGGACCTACATAACCACAAATACTATCCTCACGGGTTGATTTTTGCTGAGTGCACAGATTGTAAACACGCTTGAGAAGTATCAACAATAATCTCTTTTTAGAGTTTGTACTTTGCACTATACTTCACACATCCTAAATTTGCCACGGATTGGAAGAAGCTGAACTTTGAAGTGAGATTTAGAGAGGATGGTGTGTACGCAGTGTTACCTCTATATATCTTGTGAAGATAGAAACATTATTTTCAATAGATTTTCGATTCAATAAACTTATATCAACATCAAGTACAAATACAACAAGCAAAAAAAAAAATCACGCTAGAAACAAAACAAAAGAAATTAACAGAAACTATAAATAATCAAAGCAACGTAAACAACAAATAATAATAGAACCAATAGTAAAAGAATTACTAAGTTGATTAATTCGTAGTGTACACTCGATACTTTCATCGATATCACTAGACCGTATAAATATAAAATATTTAGCATTAACATGTATTTGACAGCTGGCAAACATGGGTGGGCCTAATATGAGACGTTTGGGGCACCATAAATATCATTTAGTTTCCGACAAGGACACAACTTATTGCAAATTACAAAACACCTTAAAAATAAAAAGGTTAAGGAACTTCTTCATCCCCTACCATTTTTTCTTCAAAAATTTCTCTGTGATTCTGCAATCATCTGAAATCAAATCTCCATTTATTCATAAACGTAAGTGTTGTTTCGTTTCCATTTTTCGATTTTGATTCTGATGTTGTGATTTTTCTGTAATTATTAGATCTGTTTGTTAACCAAATCTAACTGTTTGATTGATGAGTTGAAATTCTTGATCCAATTGAATTTTCCTACGATATACAGGTGTTTTTTTGTGTTATTTGATGTGGGGTTTCTTTAATTTTGTTGTTTGTTTAAGTGAAGTTTCAAAATTTTAGCTAAATTTGACTTTAGATCCAAAGTTTCAATTTTTATCGAAATTCAATTCCCATTTATTCAATGAGCTATGGAGAAGGGAATGTTATTTTGGTGGAAAGTTTGATGATTAAACTATATGTCAAGAAATTTTTTGTTGGATTTCCCTTGAGGTTAGTATGAAGTGCAGCTTGTGTTGAATGAGTCTATGAACTAATGGTGAAGCCACGATTTTCATTCGGGGATTCAAAATGTAAAAAATTAAAAAAATTGGAGAAACTAAGGAGATTCGACATGTTATAATCTTGTATGTTTAGTGTAGTTTTCTGGCGAAGGGGATTAGCCAGAACCCAACGCTGTGCTATGAACTATACGAATGGGGGACTGGAGAAGAATAATAATTGCAAAAGAAGAACATGGTGTGACTCGTCAATAATTTCTTCGGGATGATGCAACTAGAGCAAAGTGATTTTTATCAAAGTTGAAGTTGAAGATGCACGTTAAGTTATGATGATAAATTGGCGGAATTTAAATTGCATGAGGAGCATAATCAATAATGATAATTAGGTTGAAAGATTTTACCTTTGCTGACGGAATTGAAGGGCGTCTCTTAGTGCTTCGTTTATCAGTTTTAATAGATATTTATGTAACTTAATTGTGTATTTACGTGTTTTCCCTGACAGGTATATAGCTGCACATAGATAGGTTTCAGAAACTTTCGGTATTTTGGGTTCATACACAGACATAACAGAGAATGGTCAAAAGGTTAGTTTTGTTGTTCATGTCCAAGAAATGGTTATCTCGTTCAAATGACCCGATTATAGTGGATTCTTGACACCGTCCTCTGCCATTCTTGTTGAACAGATATGGAGTGTTTTGAAGCAGACATTCTACCATGTTGCAGTGCTTAGGTTCTTACCTTTCGAGGTGCTGTGATCTTGATTTTAAGCAAACAGGGGGCCTCGACGATCCTGAGGTCCTTGCACGAGAGACAGTTTGTATGTAATTGGACATTTTGTAATTTTTTTCTAGAAACATAGAATGATTATGGAAAATAACAAAAGCTAAGTCTAACTGGTTCTGAGCTTTTTGCTTTTCTTGATAGCTCGAATCTGATGATTTGTACCTGCATTTAAAGCTTATTATGGCTCTTTGGAAAAGGATAACATATTCTCCTTTTGACCCAAATTTTAAACATTCTTTCCATGTTGGGACGTTCCAAAATGTTTAATCATATTCTGTTCAAATGGTAATACATTGATATTCTATCATCCGAAACTATGTATCCATTCAAGAAACCATCTGAAGTAATAATTTGATCTATAATCAGAATTCACCATGTTGTTCTTGTTGAAAAGAATCTAAAGCTCATTTTGTTATCACATTTTTCAATCCATAGATTGTTAGTGTCTCATGGCTTGTGCATTACTAGAAGTACCATAACTGAGCCTACATTAATCTTATTTCTCGTTGCAGTTAGTGTCAGTGAGATCGAAGCTCTTTATGAGCTCTTTAAAAAGATCAGCAGTGCGGTGATTGATGATGGTTTAATCAACAAGGTTGGTGTTACCTGTTCTCCTAACAACAACTTAGGAAACTAGCATGAATGTTTTAACAATCCTTTGTTTTTGAAAAAGAAGTATTTACATGGTCTATTCTTGTCATGGATGCTTAATATATATTAATCTTCAGCTGTACTTTTGGATTATGAGTTTGTATCTTATCTTACAGGAAGAGTTTCAATTGGCACTATTCAAGACAAATAAGAAAGAAAGTTTGTTTGCTGACAGGGTACGCTCTCCTTAGCTGCCATTAGCTCAAATGTGATCCCAATGTAATCGATTTAATTTGGATAAATTGGTTGATGTTTTTCTTTTTTGGATGATTGATAAATTGGTCACTGTTGATAACCAATAATTAAATCTATTCGCAAGTATTTTATTTAGTGAATTGATTATCAATTTCCACGGCTTTCATTGTACACTTTATGATCCAGAATCTTGCAAACCACTAGTTCTGTAGTACTAATACCCTACGAGGGTGCCTCAGTCTGAATGTCAAAGTGAGGTGAGCTCAGTAAGGCAGAGAGCACACTTCTTATTGTTCAGCTTTTTGGGGTCTAATGGTTTAGAAAAGGGTGAAAAAATCCTATCCATTACCAAAAAACATGGCTTATAAGTTATAAGTCGATCTCTGCAGCAATAACAAAACCGGCCGACTTCTTATTCAATTGTTTACTATAGTCTTTGTTCTTCTTTTTCCTTTGCTGGCTGTATTTCTTCTGCTTTTAAGTGGGAACACTATCTTGTAATAATTAACCCTATCCAGTGCAAGAACAAGGAATATAGTCACATGGAGTTGTACTTCATGAGGAATCTTGATGATGTAGCTAAAAAAGGAAATGAGTTGAACTTTCCGCAGAAGCTATCTGGCTGTGGCCCGCTCTTTGGACCAACTACAACCTTCTAACCTCGAGGATAATGGGCCCGGTCCTCTACCCTTCTCCATTTAAATACTAGGCTTCGCTTTGCATGGTCTGGGGCTTGAGCCTGTGACCTCAGCCACAAATCCTCCATCCTTTGCCACTCGAGGTAGGCCCTAGGGGTTACTTTGAAGGATTATGTTGATAACATTAGTCAATGGATATGTGATGTAGGACTCCTTTTTAAATGAATGAAGTACGCTTTGCAAATTTTGTTGAGGTTGTAGGGTTATTTGGTCCAGCACCAATTTTCATGAATAAGTTCCTTCTCTAAAACAAGAGGTAGATCCAACAAGCAATAATTTTCTAGTATAAATGGAACATTTATGCAGGCTTCTGAAAAAGTAAAATGACCAGCGATGTTTGGATAAAATTCAAGTACCGATGACAATATTGAAGTAAGGAAACATGATGGAGGAAGTACACCCATGCTTCTTGTACTCTCTCCTTGTGCAGCGCCTATAATAAATTCGATCTTAATGACATTGTTAGAGTGCTCCTTTAATGAAGTGTTTGTTCTGGCTGTCAAATTGCATGAATCAATTACAGTTATTGTTGAATATGATGAGGTATACAAATGTGATCTGCGTAAGGCCCATTAAGATTAATTAACTTTAGCTATGACTTAAATGGAAAGTGATAGAAACTTTGGATATGACTTGAAAGGACGACTTTTTCTAACAAAGATATTCACTTTCAAAAAATATGATGATGGATGGTCAGTTATAGTTTTGTTTGGATGGTTGTTATGTATTGTTTTATAATGTATCATATTGTATTGTATTGTATCGTACTGCATTGTTTTAATGAATACAATGTTCGGTAGATTGTTAGCATTATATGTCGTTACATAATATCATACCTCCATAATTTGAATGATAAACATAAAAGAAATTGTAGTGTATGGGGTAGAGCTACTATGAAAAAGTAGGGTAAATGACAATAGAATTATTAAATAATAAGTAAAGTAAAAATGAAAAGAAATAGTAAGGTAACGACGCTATCACACCAAATTAGTCGTTACACAAAATTGGTCTTTTCATCGTTCTCTAACGATGGATTTAAACGATACGATATAATGGAATTTAAGTAACAATCAAAACGAACATTTTATTTAAACTAACAATACAATACAACACAGTGGATAACAATTATACAAATAAGTTGTTAAGGAAGTCATAAGGAAAGTTTAAGATTCTTACATGTCTTGTGTGAGTGAGGATATCTAGGTTACCAATTTCAGTTTTATCCCTTTTTTCTAATTCTGTATTTATGTTATTTCCTTTAATATTGAATCTCCACTTAAATGATTGAATTACCCGGTAGCTTTGATGATTGTGGTGGACGCTAACATCTTTATTTCTCCTTACTCGCCTATCTAATTGCAGGTGTTTGACTTGTTTGACACAAAGCACAACGGAATCTTAGGTTTTGAGGAATTTGCTCGTGCACTCTCTGTTTTCCATCCAAATGCACCTATCGATGACAAGATTGAGTGTACGTTTTATATTTGCCTTACTCATGGCTTTTAATTTCAGTTGGTCGTGACTGCTTCTAATGATATACTACTGTTGCAGTTTCTTTTCAGCTATATGATCTCAAACAACAAGGATTCATCGAGAGACAAGAGGTATTTATAAACCTCACTAAGTGAAGTGATTAACTCTCCCTGATCTTGGAAGGCATAGTTGAAGTAGTTGAATGGCCTCTTAAGGTGATACATCAAACGCCCAGTGGACAGGTGGTCAAAGATCCACCAAGGGGTTTTTGCCTTTAGGGCTTTTAGGCTAAGGAATCAGGAATGTACTCCCGCCATTTCATATTGTTTGTCTTACTTCCTTTCTATTTAAAAAAGAACATCTTTTTCCTTTCTTGGAAATTTTTTTATCTCAAACTTTCCACGTGGCATATTTAAGAGTATAAGATTAAAGGATATTTTGGGACAATCAACATATCTTTAATTTAACATCACAAGATTCAAAAGTCTTTCTTATTTCTTTTAAACTTCGTGCCAAGCAAAAATTAGACAAATAAATTAAGACGGTGGGAGTACCTTTTGTACGAGCATCTTCTGGCATGTTCACATTGGGGGACTCAATTTTCTACTCCTTTTTGCACTATATTTCTGATTGATGTGGGGGATAACTTGGTTAGCTTATGCCCATTTAATGTATAATTTTATGATAAGAAAAGAGTGTGTGTTGTGGTCGACCAAAGCCCAATTTTGAGGAGGTCAGCAGTTTTTACTACCTTTCTGCTTCTGTTCCCTTTTTTCCCCCCTTAACACAACTTCACTTCCATCTGGTTTACTTTTCTATTTAGCATTTTTCTTGTTTTTCTCTATATTTTATTTTCTCTATA
>JAPFFP010047912.1:0-32504 GCA_026153255.1 Solanum medicagineum
ATATATATATATATATATATATATAGCAAGCGATGTCGTCTGTCGATGAATAAAATAATTAATTTATAATTAAATTTATTTATAAAATTATATTTAATCTATTTATTTAATTAAAATATTTTGAAAAAAGTGGCGGACGACATGTCTTTGTCTGTCACTTTTTTGGTCAATTGAGTACTCAATTTTTTTTTTCAAAAAGCGACGAACTGAGTGACATAGTCAGTCGCATTTTTTTTAATAAAATAACTCAGATCGGGGGTTTCCCTCCATTTCCTTTCAAAACTCGTATCTCTCTTATTTTCTGTCTCTCTCTCACTAACTCGTGTCCCCCCCCCCTCCACTACCACTTTTCGGCCTAATTCTAACCGTAGAAGTCGTCACCAGCGCCACCGTCGTCGGTCGTGGTCTCCGTCCAAATTCCGACCTTAGCTTGTTGTTAAGGTTAGTTTTAGGTTTAATTTTTTTTTCAAAATTGAGAAATTATTTATGTGATATTTAGTTTAATTCATTTATCTTGTTTAATTTATGGTAGTGAAATAAATAAGTTAGATTTTGATTATGAATATGTTAATGTATTTGGAGTTGTGACTTTATTTAGGGCTTTTTTGTGAATTAAATTTTTTTGAAATTAAATAGAAGTTAGAATGCTATTTTTTAATTTAGTTTGTATATTAATGTGTAAATTTGTGAATGAAAATTTTTAGGTTATACATTCAATTGGTGTTTTTTGAATTAGTTTGTAAATTAGGAAGGTTTTAATTAGAATTGAAGTGTTGTCGAATGTAGAAGTTACAAGTTAGATTTAAGACTTAGTTTTTTCACTCTTTTTATAGCTGGCATCTTTATGTATTTATATAAGTCCCTTTGGGCAACAAGCCTTGTAATTTTTACACTTAGAATATAATCAGAAGATTGACACTTGCCTCCCAAAACACTTGTTCTTTCTATCAAATTCTCGTTTGTTTTCTTGCCTTAGTAGACTATCTTGTTTCAGCATTTTAATGCTAATTTATTTGTTTAAGGACTGAAGCCTTTGAGGAGCATTGTTAGCTTACGAGGCTATTATGTGCACCTTCGAATATTAGGCTCGTAACAAGTGGTATCAGAGCATCGCACTACTAAAAATGAAGTAAAAAACCACGAACCTCAAAGTGACAGATTGCGTTGCTGAAAGGAAACAATGGAAAAAATGACGCAGTCCATCGTTTTATTCCCTATTTTATTTTTTAATTATATTTTTCGAAAACGACAAACAGTGATTCCATGTCCGTTGGGTTTTTTGGCAAAATTTTCTACCAATATTTTATATGATTAATAAATAATATTTTTAAATTTAAAGCGATGTCTTCTGTCGATAAATAAAATAATTAATTTATAATAAAATTGTTTACAAAATTATATTTAATTTATTCATTTAATTAAAATATTTTGAAAAAAGCGACCAACGGTGTGTCTTTGTCCGTCACGTTATTAGTCAAGTGAGTGATCAAACTTTTTAAAAAAATGCAACAGACTAAGTGACACAGTCCGTTGTTTTTCTAAATGAAAATAACCCAGATTGAGTTTTTCACTCCATTTCCACCCAAAACCCTTATCTCTCTTATTTTCTCTCCCTCTCTCACTAACCTGCGTCCTCCACCAATTTTCGTCCAAATTCTGACCGTAGAAGTCGTCACCCATGCCACCATTGCATGTCCTCCAGCTGTTGCTGTCGTTAATCGCCGTCTACGGCCAAATACTGACCTTAGCATGTTCTTAAGGTTAGCTTTAAGTTTTTATTTTTCAAATTTGAGAAAATATTTGATGTGATATTTAGTTTACTTCATTGATCTTGTTTGATTTATGGTATTGAAATAAATCATCTATATTTTAATTGTGAATATGAGAATGTTTTTGGAGTTGTGACTTTAATTAGGGACTTTTTGTGAATTGAATTTTATTGAAACTGAATAGAAGTTAGAATGTGTTGGAATAGAAGTTAGAATGTTATTTGTTAATTTAGTTTGTATATTAATGTGTAAATTTGTGAATGAAATTTTTTAGGTTATACTTTGAATTGGTGTTTTTTGAATTAGTTTGTAAATTTAGGAATGTTTTAATTAGAGGTAACACCCCTATTTTTTTTAAGCTAAGATCAATTCATCCTTCATATGATATAAAATTTTAATTGATAATTCTTAATTGACTATAGATGTTAAAGTCAATTTCTTAGTGTGGAAATAGAATTGGAGAGATATAAAATCGCAGTTCTAATGTAAGATTTTATAAACGTTAGATGGACCAACGACTTTTAGGTTGTATATACATGCTAGGATCAATTTCTAAGTATTTAAAGTATATTAAATGTGATTTAGAGTCATAAGGGATCTTTTACATCAAGTCAAGTCCAAAGAATTTCTACTGATTAAGTTTTCATATGAGTTGATAGAAGGGTCAAATTCAAATGACCACATCTCCTAAAGTATAACAAGTTAGGTGGCACATAACATATCAAATCGAATATATTTGAATTATCTTTTCAATGCATCCAATTTCACCTTAATTGAATTTCAGAGTAAAACGTTATGACTATTTTAGTGAAGGATTGCAGAGCTATCTGAAGGTCCACGACAGCTCCGTGTGGGGGACCTAACGCGGACCCTTACTGGATAAGATAAGTGACATCCTTTATTCTATTTGAGGGCACTTTTAGCCTAAAACCTTTGAGGGTCTATTTAAGGTTTTAAAACACATAAAACGTCAGTTTTCATGATTAAAACTCTCTCCTTCGCTCCTAAACGCAAACGCTCAAAAATCATCAAGTTAGGATTACCTTTCAAGATTCATCCTCAAGGTAAGTTATTCTTCATAAATTTCAATCTACCCAACCCAAATTTCTTCATCTATTCATGAATCTCTAATAGAATCTTAAATCATAACCTAGGATTTCAATAAAACAAATTCGAGAATTCCAAGAAAGGATTTCTTGATTCTTCTTCTTCATTAAGAACTCTAAAGATTCTAACTCAAGAATTCAAGAATCAAATATAATCCCTTCAAACAATGTCTTTCCAAGTTCTATCACTTCAAAAGAACTACCAACATCGAGGATTTTCTCCAAGAAAGCTAGTATTCATCAAATTTCGATTGTAATATCAACTTTTTAGGTGTATAAGGATAAACTAAAAGCATGGGATTATTCTCTCATATGCCTTATAGATGGTCTTAAAAGAGAGTTGAAAATTGATGAGTTTACATACATGATTCTTGATTATGTTCTTGAAAATTATATTCAATACATGTATTTTCATATGTTGATGATCATCATAAACTTGTTTTCTTGGATTGAATATTTTTCATGAGATATTACATAAACCCTATAAGTTAACTTATGAAAGCATGTATGAATAAAGATAGAGATTGAGTTATATCGATTGTGATTGTGATTGAGATGTGAGAATGATGACAAATTGATTGTACTTGATAGTCCCATGATTCTTCCTAAATGAACACTAATGAATTGGCTATTCGATTGTTTCCTAATGATTGTTCTAAGCCTTGAGCAATTGATTGAGATGTTGATTGATGAGATGATAAGAGTCTCATTAAGACTGATTGAATGATGAGTGCCTCCACTAGGATGATTGAGATCGAGCATCGAAAGAGTAAGAGTTAATCTTACTCGTACTCTTCAAACTACATAACTAAGCATAGGTGAGGACTAAGACCATCACATCATATTATATTGAGGTTCCCTCTTATTAGAAGTCCTTGAAATCAATAGAGGACTGATAGATTGTTGTCTCTGTTTGGACTTGTCCATTATGGTTTTGATTTGTTCCCTACCTAGCAAGTACGAAATGGCTGCGGCAACTTCAGTGAGATTGTTGTACAATCACTGGCTCATAAGTTATTGTTGTTGGATAAGAGAAACTCCTAGAAAGTTCCTACCTTTAGTACTCTGAGTCGTGATGAGATGAGATGTGATGAGATGAGGTGTGATGAGATGAGTTGATTAGAGTTCCTTTGAGATGAGTTTGATTTGATTCATGAGGTTTGGTTGGATGATGGGTCACTTCTCTACTCTTTATTCTTGCTTTATATAGACATTTGACATGTTGAGTGATTTCTATATTGTATTGATTGTTGTTTATATTATTCTATCTGTGTCGATTTCATTCAGTTTCTTTATATACCGTACATTCCACGTACTAAATCCACTCGGCGCTGCATCATTTTGTGATGCAAATACAGGGATTAGAGATCATCAACAGGTGCATTGTTGAGGATCTAAGATGTTCAGCTGATTGGTGAGCCTCCCTTACTTCGTAGGATTCATTACTTTTATTTTATATTGCTTATAGAGTTAAACATGATAACATATTTTGATTTGAGGCAGCCATGAGTCTGTCATTGGCACCACTTAATAGTAATAGAGGCTTCATAGACGAGAGTTAGATGTTGATTGTTAAGATTGTGAGCAAGTTTTTTCTACTAGCCTTTTCATTTGTAATATTATTTTGACATTAGATAGATGTGACCATTTACTTTCTTATGTCCTCCGCTGATAAGTAGAGTTTATTGATTGAATGAATGTGACGAGGCCAAGTGGTTCACTTGGGGACTAGCAATAGTCTCTAGGTGTCGTCCACGTCTTTGGTACCCTCCCGAGGCGTGCTAAACTTGATATTAGAGCATGAGTTCAAGAGTCCATGGAGTCTATGAAGCCGTGTCTAGTAGAGTCCTTATTATTGATGTGAAAAGCTCTACATCCATAGTAGGGAGGCTATGGGACATTAGGAGTTTTCTCACTTCTTTCATATTCTAAATCGTGCGATAGACTTACACTCTATGAAAAGCTCTTTTCTAATTCGTGTGTTATGCGCTTACAGAATTGTGATCATGTTTCCAAGAAAAGTTGATAAAGGAAAGGACAAGATAGTGAAGTGATAGTTGATTGAGTCTTGTAACTAGAGTTATTATCTAATAGTTAAGTAATGGGGTGATAAGTCAATTTCCATAAGTTTTGACTAAAGATTAGTAAGTGCCCTTTGATTTTCATGATGATTTATAGAGAAATATTTATTATCAGAATGTGTTAGGGCGTGCTCAAGACTAGAAGGAGGTTTATATCGATGTATACTATTCATACCATTGGGGGTGAAGTGTAGATGTTGAATGGGAGGAAAAGAGTGCTTTCAATGTGATAGATCTAAATTAGGCTTATGATTTTTAAGTGAGACTCGTCGATTTATGATCTTAGTCAGATAAGGAGATATGATTGAATGGGTGAGTGGTACTAAGTTGTGAGAGGGATGTGTTGATTGAGTACTCGCTATGAGATTTTAGTGTGCTCACGTTCCCCAAATCTTTACCTAGTAGTTGTAAGTTGGTATTAGTGAGGTGTGTAATAGATGCACATGCTAATACTAGACCCTAAGCTTGAATTTTGAGGAGTAGTTTTAAGAGGAGATGGTATCGTGAGAGTGATAGTTTTAGAGGGTGATTTGCTCCAAGAGGCTTGCCATATTGTATGTTCGAGATGAAGACATGCACTTGTAAGGAAAGTGATGCTATGGGCAGATTACAAGTGCCTCTTAGGTAAGACTAGTGAAACAAAGATAGCTTTATAGATAAAAAGAGGCTTGAGATGTGTATCCATGATTATGTAAAGTTGTGTGAAGCTTTAAGGGATGGCTGCTATAAGAATCTAGATAGTATATTCGAGTTGTCAACGTGGAGTAGGTTGATGTAAGCATTCTTTGTCAACTCTAGTATATGAGTCGATCGGGGCTTATGGATGGATGATGATGAGTTTTCTATTATAGTCTAAGTCTTATGCAAATTAATTTACGGGAGCACAGAAGTCAAGCGTTAACAGGCAAAAAGAAGAGATTAGATTATAAGAGTTATAGAAAGTGGTTATGTGCGCTAATAAGCATAGTAAATATAGAAAGATTTCCATAGAGACAGGAAGAAGCTATGAGTGGTATCTTCGAACCAAGTCTTAGTCACTAATTATATATATGCAACTATAGTATAACAAAAGAGTTTAAGATATTCTTGTTGACAGTGATTCTCTGACCGTGTAGAGATATGTACACATAGCTTTAGAAAGGAAAATTGATTTGAGAACTTAGAGAGATGACCTTTGAGCTAAAGGGGAGATGGTGAGGTAATAAAATAGAGTAGATGTTAAGTTTTCAAAAGAGATGGTTTGATCAAGATGAGATATCAATTCTTTTCCATCTTATATAGTCCTTATACTTCAGTTGAGATAACATTTCATTCCCATCTAGTGTATGGATGCTATGCGTATGACCTAGTCCCATGTACCACTTGTTGATTGTCATTCATGCTGAGTTGTGAGGATGAGAAACGATGACTTCATTCAGCAATTTTGATCTTACCTCATGGGCCTAAGAGTTTCCAATCCTATGTTGAAGGAGATATTACTTGAGTTGTACACTATGTATAGTTTTGTGAACTCAGAATGAGTCTTGATAGACGAAAGAAATTGTACTTCATGATGAATGTTCTTAGATAATATTTCTCGATTGAATCGTGCTAATGATCTTTTGTTCCAAGCCCTTTGAGTGATTCTACTTTCCAGTCTTGATAGAAATGTTGATGATAGTAGAAGAGTGATGGTTGATGAGACAGAGTGAGAGTTCTTGATCCTGATGATGTGATGCTATTTACTTTTAAGGTTATAGATATAGAGGAAGAGTTAGAGAAATCTTAATGAGTCAAATAGTAGGTAAAATCATATTAGTATCTCTCGGGGTAAGAGTTCATGCGATTGGGGGTATAAGGTGCTATGGTAGACTTGAAGATTCTCAAGTGATGTTGACCTTACAGAGGTCATCAAGTGGTTGGAGTGATATGCTTGAATGTGAGGTTTCTATTATGTGAGTATATTAGAGTGATGGGAACGAGCAGTATTCTCTAAGTATAGGTTACTATGGAGATATAAGACATAGATTTTGAGGGGTTAGATTGGTATAAGCGTGATCATCTTAGGACTAGAATATTGGGACTTAGAGTTAGGTGTGAAATGGAATAAGAGGATATGGTTAGACATAGATTTGAAAAGGAGCACAATTGAAGAGAAGCTGAGCTTGAGAGTTATCCATAGAGTCTTGTATATCACGATAGCCCCGTTCTCCATTAGAATTGGTGACTTCCTTCTTAAGTTCGAACAACTGATTGAAGAGGTGTTTAAATGATTCGAATTCATTGGGTTATGACATTCCATTCGTGCCTAGTTGTGAGAATGTTTAAGATAGTATCTCTACTCTTGATCTGAACCGATTTGTCTATTTTGAGTGATTTGTGATTGTCTGAATGGGTCAATAGTTTGATTTGTTGAGTGATTGCTAAGAAGAGTCTTTGTGTATTGATGTCTACTTTCACTCACCATTCAAGGACGAATGGTCCCAAGAGGGATATTATGCACTACCCCACTTTTTTTTAAAGCTAAGATCGATTCATCCTTCATATGTATAGGATTTTAATTGATAATTCTTAATTGAGCATAGATGTTCAAGTCGATTTCTTAGTGTGAGAATAGAATTGGAGATGATATAAGGTCGCAGTTCTAATGTAAGATTTTATAAAAGCTAGATAGACCAAGACTTTTAGGTTGTGTACACACTCTAGGGTTAATTCATAACTATATAAAGTATATTAGATGTGATTTAGAGTCATAAGAGATCTTTTATATCAAGCCAAGTCCAAAGAATTTCTACCAACTAAGTTTTTATATGAGTTGATAAAGGGGTTATCTTCAAATGACCAGATCTCCTAAAGTATAACAATTTAGTTGACCTATAATATATCAAATCGAAGATATTTGAATAAGTTTTCCAACCCATCCAATTTCGAGTTAATTGGAGTTCGGAATAAAAGATTATGACCATTTTAGTGAAGGAGTGCAGAGCAGTCTGAAGGTCCACGACAGCTCCACGTCGCGGATCTAATGCGAACCCTTACTGGATAAGATAAGTAACATCTCTTTATTCTATTTTGAGGGTACTTTTATTCTAAAACCTTTGGGGGTCATAAAACGCATAAAACGTTAGTTTTCATAATTAAAACCCTCTCATTCGCTCCTAAACACAAACGCTCAAGAATCATTAAGAAAATCATCAAGTTAGAGTTAGCTTTCAAGATTCATCCTAAAGGTAAGTTATTCTTTATAAATTTCAATCTACCCAACACAAATTTCTTCATCTATTCATGAATCTCTAATAGAATCTTAAATCATAACCCAGAGTTTCAAAAAAACGAATTCAAGAATTCCAAGAAATGATTTCTTGATTCTTCTTCTTCAAGAATTAGGGTTCTTCGTTAAAACTCTAAAGATTCTAGGTCAAGAATTCAAGAATCTAATAGAAGCCCTTCAAAAAATGTCTTTCCAAGTTCTTTCACTTTAAAAGAAATACCAAGATCGAGGATTTTCTCCAAGAAAGCTAATATTCATCAAATTTTTATTGTAGTATCAACATTTCAAGTATGTAAGGCTAAACTAAAAACATGAGATTATTATCTCATGTGCCATGTAGATAGTCTTAGAAGAGAGCAGAAAGTTCATGAGTCTACATATATGATTCTTGATTATTTTCTTGAAAATTATATTCATTACATGTATTTTCATATGTTGATGATCATCATAAACTTGTTTTCTTGAATTGAATACTTTTTAATGAGATATTACATAAGCCTTATATTTTAACTTTTGAAAGCATGCATGAATAAAGATAGGGATTGACTCTAGAGCCTTGGTTGAGAATGTCGGTTGTGATTGTGATTGAGATGTGAGAATGATGACGAATTGATAGAACTTGATAGTCTCATGAGTCTTCCCAGATGAACTCTAATGAATTGTCCATTCGATTGTTTCCTAATGATTATTCTAAGCCTTGAGTTATTGATTGACATGTTGATTGATGAGATGATGAGATCCTCTATGAGACTAATTGAATGATGAATGCCTCCACGAGGCAGATTGAGATGATTTGATTGGATGGATTATTTTATGAGCATTGAGTCTTGGGAGGAGTATCAAGCACCGAAAGAGTAAAAGTTAATCCAACTTGCACTCGTCAAACTACGTAGCCAAGCATAGGTGAGGACTAGGACCATCACATCACATTATGTTGAGGTTCTCTCTGATTAGATGTCCCTGAAATTAATAGAGGACTTAATAGATTATTGTCTCCATTTGGACTTTTCCATTATGATTTCAATTCGTTCTCTACTTGAGAAGTACGAAACGGCTATGGCCACATCAGTGAGATTGTTGTACAATCCCTGGCTCATAAGTGATTGTTGTCGGATTAGAGAAACTCCCAAAAAGTTTCTACCTTGAATACTTTGAGTCGTGATGAAATGAGATGTCATGAGATGAGTTAAGTGGAGTTCCTTTAAGATGGGTCTGATTTGATTGATGAGGTCTGATTGGTTGATGGGTCACTTGTCTACTCTTTATTTTTGCTTTAGATAAACATTTAATATGTTGATTGATTTCTATACTGAGTTGATTATTGTTTCATATTATTCTACATGTTTCAGTTTCATTCAGCTATTTTACATATCATACATTCCATGTACTGACACCACTCGACGTTGCATCATAAAATGATATAGATACAGGGATTAGAGATCATCAATAGGCACATCATTGAGGATCTATGATGTTCAGTTGATTGGTGAGCCTCCCTTACTTCGGAGTATTCATTACTTTGAGGTAGCCATGAGTCTATCATTAGCACCACTTAATAGTAATAAAGGCTTCATAGACTAGAGTCAGATGTTGATTGTTAAGATTGTGAGAGAGTTCTTTCTACTACCCTTTTCATTTATAATATTATTTTGAGATTAGATGGATGTGCCCATTTACTTTCTTATGTCTTCCGCTGATCCGTAGAGTTTATTGATTGAATGAATATGATGAGGCCAAGTGGTTCGCTTTGGGACTAGCAATAGTCTTTGGGTGCCGGTCACGTCTTGGGTACCCTTCTGGGGTGTGACATTAGAATTGAAGTGTTGTCAAATGTAGAAGTTAGAAGTTAGATTTAAGAAGTAAATACAAGTTAGATGTTAGAACTTGAAGTTGAATTTTTGATGTTGAAGAACTACTTAGAACTTTTAACTTGATTGTTTGAATTGTGTATTTTTTGTTCTTCAACTTAATCATAACTTGTATTGAAATAACTACTTAATTGAACTTCGAACTTAATGATTTAGAAGTCCAGCTTTTAGGCCAAACTTTTAAGTTGATTTTAGTTAGAATTTTTTTTTTATGAATAGAAGTTAGAATGTGTTGGAATTGAAGTATATGTATTGAAGTTAGAATTTTATTAATTTGTTAAGAATGTGTTGTATTGAACTTTATTAGTTGAACTTTGAATTTAGATTTTAGAAATAACTTAAACTTTAGGCCGGATTTTGAATTATGTACTTAGAAATTAGTTCAAATATGTATAAATTATCAACAACAAATTGTTGAACTTTAGCTATACTTGAAATTTGAAAATTTTCAATTTAACTTAGAAAATTCAACTTTTGCACCCTAGAAAAGTTGAATTATTATATTTTAGGATATAAATTAAATTTTAAGTAGTTGTGAAATTTAAGTTGAATAGAATTTATAACTTAAACTTTATATACTTGTTAAATTGAACTTTAGGACTTTTTAACTTGAATTTTAAATTTTAAAATTAACTTGAATTTTGGACTTTTTATTTAAGTACTTAGAAATTACTTCAACCAATATGTATAAATTATCAACATCAAGTTGAACTTTAATTTCACTTGAAATTTGAAAGTTTGCGATTTAAACTTTTGCACTCTAGAAAACTTGAATTATTATATTTTAGGATAGAAATTAAATTTTAAGTAGTTGGAAACTTTTTAAGTTGAATAGAATTTAAAACTTAAACTTTATATACTTGTTAAATTGAACTTTAGGATTTATGTTTAACTTGAATTTAGATTTAGAAATAACCTGAACTTTAGGATTTTTAATTTAAGTACTTAGAATTTCTTCAAAGTAATATGTATAAATTATCAACATCAAATTGTTGAACTTTAATTATACTTGAATATTTTTTGTAGATGGATCATCGTTTGTGGGTATATGACATGTAATATAAAAATGGTGGTGGGTTGAAAGATACATTTATTGACGGTGTTTGTCGTTTCATTGATCATGCACTAACGCTTGATATTTATAAGAAAAATGACTTGGTTAGGTGTCCTTGTAGTGCATGTAGGTGCCTGAAATATTTTAGTTCATGTACAGTTATGGTGCATTTGTATCATAAGGGATTTAAACATAGATACTTTGTATAGGTATATAAGGAAAAATAAATGGACTGAATAGTGTTTTTTATAATTCAATGCCTGTGGATGAATATAATATGCTTGTACCACATGATAAAATTAGAATTGAACCTGATAGGGATCAACATGATACATTTCAACATGATATAGTTCATGAAATGATTAATGATGCTTTTGGAGTTGAAGGTGGGGTGGAACCTGAACAACATTTTAATAAGGCTCCTAATGAAGAAGCAAAATGCTTTTATCAACAATTAGAGAAGGCCAATTGTCCATTATGTAAAGGAAGTCCACATTATGCTTTGTTTGTTGCCGTTAGATTAATGAATATTAAATCAAATTGGAATGTTCCTCGTGCGGCTATGAACTCAATGGTTGATCTATTCTGTGAGTTGGTAAATCTTGAGTTTGACATACCCAAGAATTTGTATCAGGCAAAGAAAATGGTTTTTAGGTAGGATTGTCGCATGATAGAATCATTGTTGTGTTAATGATTGCATGTTATACTACAAGAATGATAGTGAATTTGACAATTGTAAGTTTTGTGGTCATGCTAGTTATAAGAGGTCTAAGGCAAGAAAGATGTTTCAAATTAAGGCGACTCATTATTTACCTCTCATTCCTAGATTGAGGTTGTATGCATCGATGAGATCTTCCCCATATATGAGATGGCATCGTGAATATGTAAGGTCATGGTGTGTGTTGTCTCATTCATCTGATGGGAGAAGCATGGAAGCATTTTGATAATGTATATCCCGACTTTTCGAAAGAGCCTAGAAATGTTAGATTAGTAAAGTGTGCATATGGATTTACACCATTCTCTAATTTTATCTCGCCTTATTCTTGCTGACCCGTGTTTCTTACTCTATATAATCTTCCTCCTGAAATGTGCATCACAAGTCCACTCATATTTTTAAGATGTGTTATTTTGGATCCATGTAATCCAAAAAGTTTGATTGATATCTATCTACAACTATGATTTGAAGGTGTAGTGACATATGACATATCAACTAAACAGAATTTTGTTATGTGTGCTTGTTTTAATGTGGACTACTAATAATATTTCTGCATATGGCATGTTGTCTGGTTGGATGACTACTGGAAAGCTTGCTTGTCCTCATCAGATGGAACATAGTAAGACTTTCACCATGAAGCAATGCAGGAACAATTCATGGTTTGATTTTCATAGTCAAGTTTTTCCAATGGATCACGAGTTTAGAAATATGAAATATGCGTTCAGAAAAAACAGGGTTGACAATAATCCCCCACCTCCATCATTAAAAGGGCATCAAATTTGGGAGAGCGTTTCTCAACTACCTAATATTACAAAGGCTCCAGCACATCCTAGACTTTCTGGATAATGGCGTTGAACATAGATGGACCAAACAAAGTATATTTTGAGAGTTTCCATATTGGAAGGATAATCTCCTGCGGCAAAATCTTGATGTGATGTATATTGAGAAAAATTATTTTGACAATTTGTTCAACACAGTGATGGATGTCAAGGGGAAGACAAAAGACAACCCAAGAGCTAGTTTGGACTTAAAAGAATATTGTACCAGAAGGGAATTGTGGCTGCAGGAACTACCAAATGGCAAAATTGTCAAGCTCAAAGCTAGTTTTTCATTCACAATGGATGAGAAATGTGAAATATGTGAGTGGGTGAAAAATTTGAGGATCCCAGAATGACATGCTTCAAATTTAGGCAAGCGGGCAAATCTGAATTAAGGGAAGTTAATAGGTATGAAAAGTCATGATTGTCATGTATTCATAAAAACTTTGATTCCTATCGCTTTTAGCAATACACCTGAAAGGATATAGAAGCCAATCACAGAGATAAGTCTTTTTTTTAAAGATTTATGTTCTGGTTAGTAGTTGGTTTGAATGGGATGGAGGAAAATATTCTTGTTATTACTAAACAGTTGGAGAAAATCTTTCCATGTGGCTTCTTTAATGTGATGGAGCATCTTTCGATTCATCTTGTATAAGAAGCTCGACTTAGAGGTCCTGATCAACCAGGAGATGTATCCATTTGAAAGGTAGTAATTTTCTTATATAAGTAATTAATTAATTGTTTAATCTATTCATTGGTTAACATATTTGCATGCATACATACATACAAAAAAAATTGGAGGCTGCAAACAATCAATTAAGCAAAGGAGACAGATTAAAGGATCAATTGTGCAAGACTATATTTCCAGAGAAACTGGTGAGTTTTACTCCTTTTACTTTGGGGATGAAATCCCATGTGGGAGAAATATATAAAATCGCAATGATGAGGGTGATAGTGATTCTATTTTTGCACCTATTTCAACTTTTAATCAAAGTGGACAACGATCTAAAAGGTGTGGAAGACAAAGCGTCACTACTATGGAATATCAATCAGCTACGACCCATATTTTACTTAATTATCCCGAAATTTAGTCATCTCTTGAGTATGTGCTAAATTATGTTATCAAAGCTAAATTGTGTTATCAAATTACATAATAATATATGAGTACTAACTAACAAAATTGTACGTGTAAATAACAGCTTGTTTGTAAACACGTGGGGCAACGAAGCTATATATACAAGGTTTTCAACATGGTTAAAGAGTTATGTAAGTGTGAAAGTTTAAATTGTAACACCTCATAATTCTACTCTTAAGATTAGTAAATTCGTTGTCGCAAATACATAAGATTGAACCTAGTAATACCTTTCTTGTACTTACATTTTCAGGATCATTAATATAGGTAGGAAGTGAATTTGGGTCATGAGAGATCCCTAGTGCTTAGTTGAGTTCAAAACCTTCCTACTGGTTAAGTTTTTCACTTTGGATTTTACAAGGATCTATTTTAAATGACCATAACTCTTAGCATACAAATAATTAGGTGGCCTATGACCTACCAAATGAAAGCACTTTGAATTAGCTTTCCAAAGCATCTAATTTTGCCTCAATCAGAGTTCAAAGTCAAAAGTTATGACTGTTTTACTACAGACTGCCAATGTAGAGTCAGAGTTATGAAACCTACTTATAGGCTGTTGTTTTAGATACAGGCATACTGTCAACTCGTCGAAAAACTTCTGCAAGTCTATTCTTGAGTCCAAGAATTTAAGGACCCAACTATAGGTCATGAAAACTTCTACTATTCGTAGTGTCACGACCCAAGCCTGTGGTCTAGATGTGACACGGTGAATGGAGAACCTGAAGGAACCCCAAACAAGCCCCTTAGCATATCAATCACACATCCTTAGTCGCGGAAGAAAAAATAACACCAACAAGAGGTATAAATAAGGGAAAAGGGACTAAAGGAAGTCTTCGATAATTATAAACATTCAAGAGTCAACCTCATAGCACAAGTACATTAATTATTCCAACAACACCTCTAACATAGATTGGAGTGGGGTCCAAGACACTTTCCCGGCTCACCCTCATAGGACCAAGTATTCAAACATAAAGAGATATCAAGTAGTAAGAGTAGCATAGCTAGTGTCCCCAGACTTGATGACTCACGACAGCTTATCTTTCGAAATGCCAAAAGTAGCCACGTGGAGGATGATCGAGAGGTGCTCCAGTTCCTACATGGTAACATCATGTAGGTAAAGAGTATGCGTTAGTACATTGGAATGCACTAAGTATGTCGGATGCAATGCAACAAGAACCATAAGTCATAATAATAAGATGCTTAATCATAATCAATAAACATAAACTCAATAGGGAATGTATGCTCAAAACTTACACAAACATGCATGAGAATGGCCAAGTAGTCACTCACTCACCTTACGGTATAGCCTTTTCAGAGATTGTTGCCAATATCCCTACTTTACGACATAGCCTTTTGGGTAGGTGGTATGAGTTGTCTCTTACCTTATGATACAATTCTTTCGGTAAGAGTCATGATTGACTCTACCTTACGGCATGGCCTTATCGGTAGAAGTTAAGAGGTATCCTTACCTTACGACATAATCTCTTTAGTAAGAATATGATATGCACTTACCTTACGATACAATATTATCATTAAGAGAGGTCCTACCTTACGGCATGACGGCATGACCTTTTCAGTAGGTTTTCCCTACCTTACGGTATAATCTTTTAAGTAGGAGCCATGAGTTACTCTACCTTATGGTCTGGGTTTTTCGATAGGTTGTACCTACCTTACGATATACTTTAGGTAGGAGTACAAAAATAGCTCACCAAACCATCACATTAAAGAATCACGAAAGGACTTCACATTTCTCATGAGAGTGAAACTTAGTTTAAAGGTTCACAATTTTATTGTAGATCATGGAAACTTTTCAAGAGTTTAATACATGTTTAGGAACCCACAAAGTATCATAACATGCTTGCTAAGTAAAATCATACAATAATCCTTCATCAACATCAAGAATCCTTGTCAAGACATTTTATCAAACACTTGGTGAGTGTGCAATGCTAGTGCAAAATCATGCAATTCAAGAGTGAAATAATATGAGAAAACTCAAGGTAAATCAACCCACCAACACATAATAAAACCCTTATGTACGATACTTTAAAGTCCATCATCAAATCTCATAATAGATCATAGTTTCATAGCTCAAAAAATGCATAGTCTCAATAGACAGAACCCTTTCGTAGTACAAGCTTGATATAGATAGTCATGTATAATAAATCAACATTTCATAAAACCCCAAAATAATTGATACTCATAATCCATAATAGAAGATACCCATAGATAACACAACTTGAAAGCATGCAATTTTTATAAAAACAGAGATTGGGATCTATGGGTGAAAGGACCCAATGGATGAAACCCACATACCTAAATTTGGGGATTCCTTGATGTTTACTTGAAGGAGACTTGAAGCTTGAATGGAATTCTTGAGATTCGGAATTAAACTTGGGACACTTGAATTTGGATAAAATATTTGGTTAAAGTGTTAGAGAGGGTTTTAAGAGGGTCTTAAGTGATATAGAGTTGAAAAATGGCTAAGTATGGTATTTTCACATATAAGTGTGGACCCCAATGTCTTAGGCCGAAATAGAAAATATAAGGAAGTCCCAACACTACTTCAGGACAGGTCCGCATCGCGGAGCCATCGCGGACAGCTTCTGTCTCCAAAAATTTTACGAAAATCAATTTTCGCTACAGGTCTTCTAAAATAAGTGTTATACCCATTTCCCACTCAATTTTGCCCCCTTATCAACAATATGAAGTCGAATTTTTGATATCATGCACGAATTTTGAGATATATGAAAATTACGATTATGGGTATTTTTGAAGCACATTTTTGGGGTGTTTCAATATCTCCCACTTGGGAACATTCGTCCCTGAATGTCAAAGAAATATATATAAGAGAAGTAATCATGAAGATTTCAGCACGACATGAATGCAACAAATGCACTTAAACATCATTTTCAAAATTCTGAACATGAATGTCAAAAAACACCATAAACTTCTCAACATTAACATGAATGCATGCAAAATGACATAAGGGCTAAAACTTAAGACATGAAATCATTGAAAGGACTTAGTTTTCTATCTTAAGCTTAATAGAGTGAAAGAGGTACGAATATCGCCTCTTCATGTCCACTCTGGCTTCCCAAATGACGCTTTCGACTTGTCAATTCCTCCAAAGAGCCTTGACGGGTGCTACATCTTTGTTTCTCAACCTTTCCACATGGTCATCCAAGATCTACACCGGGACCTCCCCGTAGGTCAATTCATCCTTTACAACACCCACATCCTCAAAGAGTTCTATAGTACTTGGGTCACCAACGTATCTCCTCAACATAGATACACAAAAGAACGGATGAACCATATCCATAAGCAATTTTACCAATTCTCCTCCACACTCGATAAGAACCCACAAACCTTAGGTTCAATTCCCTTTCTTGCCAAATCAGACACACCCTTCATAGGTGGGACTTCCAAGTGAACCCAATCATCAACACAAACACAAATAGCCTACCTTAGTACCTAAGGACACCATCTCCCCCTTAGGAGAAAGCCTCCACTTCACCATCTCCCACCCAAGCATTCAACTCTAGCAAGGCGGGGCCAAGGTCTTGCTCTATCTTGACCTCTTCAGCAAAATTGGATTTGGAACCATTAAGCCACTACACTACCATTCTCAGCTTCATCTAACCTCACCCCCAATCTAGCCAACTGGTGTACTTCTCTAACCAACTTTTTGTTACCCAAGATTCAAACTTATCATATTTAACAAACAACCTCTCATCCCTCAAGATTTGCAACATCACTCTCAAATGACTCACAAGCTCTTCTTCATTTCGGAAATAAATCAATGTACCACATCAACAAACTACCATATACATATTAAGTGGGGTTTAAAGACTCTATTCTTGAGATCCACAAACATGGCTGAGGCATTAGTCAAGCAAAAGACATTACCACAAATTAAAAGTACCAGGAAGGACATCAAGAACTAATTGACCACTGGAACTACTCAATAGGAATGACTTTAGACTCAACCCTTAAAGTTCAATTTGGGCCCTAAGACAAGGAATGAATCTACCCTTAATTATGACTTTACAACTTTCCCACTCAAGTATGGACTCATTAGGGAATTGGAATCTAACCTTATGGGTTCTACAATCAATGGAAGCACGATATGCATGTAACCAATCCACCCCAAGGACAAACTCAAACCCACCATGCCAAGTCCAATAAAATCACAAGACAAGACTTTATGCAATAAGGGCATGGGACAATACCCTATAGACTTTTTTAGCAACAATAGACTCACCAATGGGGGTAGACACCTAAGAGGTTCATATAACAACTCGAAAAATAGATAAAGCTTATTAGCAATAAAAGAAATAATGAAAGAAATAGTGGCACCTGGACCTATCAAAACATGCATAACAAAATCAAAAACCTATAACATACTAGAAACAACATCGGGCATCTCATCCCCTCCTTGCCTTCCTTGAAGAACATAGAACTGATTATGTCATAGAGCACCCCCTTATTGGACTTCTTGAACCCCTTGTGGTCAGTCATCCTTACCTTTGTTTTGAGCATGTAGACAATCCGAGATTTTGTGGCCCATCTTACCACACCAAAGCATGCACCCGTGTTCCTCCAACATGTGCCACCATGTTTCCTTCCATATTTTGGGTATCTAGGATGAGATGCCCAATCACCACCTTCTTGGAGCCTTGGGTTAGGCATCCCATCCTTGCAACCCTCTTATTTGGAGCACTAGAGGATCCTTGGCCTTGAAACTCGAGACCTTGTTAAAACTTCTCACCCTCAAACTGAGCCCTCTTGGACTCACGACTTTTATTCTTCTAAGTTTCTCCCCCTAAAGTTGTTCGGCAAAGGCCATGAGCCGAGACAAATCCATATACCTTACAAGAATTACGTTACGACACTCTTCATTTACCAAATCGGACACCCTCGACACAAACTTGTTCATCCTTGATCTAGGTTCGGCGACCAATTGAGGAGCATACTTAGAGAGCTTGTTGAACTTGAGGGCATACTCCTTCACACTCATGGAACCTTGCTTAAGATTCATGAACTCTATCATTTTAGTCTCTCTCAACTCAATAAGGAAGAACCAGTTGAGGAACGCGGCTTTGAACTCCTCCCAAGGAATAGCATCATGATATTCCCTCTCCATCTTCCATTACACAAACCAAATTTGAGCCACCCCTTTGAGTTGGTAGGCCGCCAACCTACCTTTTACTCTAAACTGACCCCCATGATGGATAGCACCTTGTACACCTTATCTATAAACTCTTCAGAATCCTCATCCATCTTGGACCCATGGAACTCCAGTGGATTTATTCTAGTGATATCCCTCACCTTAGAAGACGGAGTGAGAGCATGAAGGACTTGGGCCCCTTGGTTGATGAAACGCCTTGGAAATGTTCCTCAAGAATGCTTATAATCATAATTTCCTTATATCTCAAAATTCGTGCATGATATCGAAAATTTGACTTCATATTTTTTATCAGGGGGAAAAATAGAGTGGGGAATGGGTATAACCTGGATTTTAAAAGACCCATAGTGAAAAATGATTGTCACAACAAGAAAATAGTAGGCATCCACGATGCCTCTGTGACGTTGACCCGTCGCGGAGGTGTGTTTGCACTTCCTTAATTTTTCCTGTTCGGCCTAAGACATTGAGGTCTTGGCCCCATGGCCATATATGTGTAGAAATAACTATACAGCCATTTTTCAACTCTATGTCACTCAAGACCCTCTCAAAACGCTCCCAAATATTTCATCCAAATTCAAGAGTCTCAAGCATAATTTCGGATCTCAAGAACTCCCTTGAAGATTCAAGTCTCTTTCAAGTCTACATCAAGAAAATCCAAGTTTGAGGTATGTGGGTTTCATCCATTGGGTCCTTTTACCCATGGAGCCTAACCTCCCTTTTTATGAAAATTGCATGTTTTCAAGTTGTATCATCTATAGGTATCTCTTATTATTGATTTTGATTATAAATTATGTTGGGGATTTTATGAAATGTTGATTTATTATACATGTTTACCTATTATAAGCCTATACTATCAATTGGTTTTGTCTATTAAGACTATGCATGTTTTGAGCAATGAAACTATGATCTATTATGAGGTTTGATAACAGATTTTAAGGTATCTTACATGAGGGTTTTACCATATGTTGGTGGGTTGTGTTACATTGAATTTTTCCATATTATTTCACTCTTGAATTGCGTGATTTTGAACTAGCATTACATACCCACCAAGTGTTTGATAAAATGTCTTGACAAGGATTCTTAAGTTGTTGATGGTCTATTATATAGTTTATAAGTCAAGTGACTCTATGATGGTTAAGGGATTCTATATATGTATTAAATTCATGAAAATTATCTTTAGTGTTGCAAGTTGACCACACCTTGTTGGGCGGTGCCATGCTCGTACTACCATATTGAAGGCTAGATACCTTGACCACCTTTTCAGGGGGTCCCATGCCCGTACTACTATGTTGAGGGGTAGATACCTTGACCACCTTGTTGAGGTGTTCCATGCCTGTACAACCATGTTGAGGGGTACATACCTTGACCACTTTGTCGGGGGGTGCCATTCCCGTACTACCATGCTGAGGGATAGATAGCTTGACCACCTTGTCAGGGGGTTCCATGCCCGTACTACCATGTTAAGGGGTAGATACCTCGACCACCTCACCGAGGGGGTGACATGCTACGGATTCCAAGTAGTAGTTGTTTGGTCTATGATTATGGTCTGTTCCTACACATGTAGCCTATATTTGTAAGTTATATAATTTACAAGCATGTTTTACCTCAAGCATTGGTCATGCATGCCATATTGATATTATACATATACATTGCTTATGACAATGTATTTTGACTATGTTGGCTTATATCTTGTTGTATTTCATCCTACATACTTAGTACATTCAAACGTACTAATGCATACTCTATGTCTACATGATGTTACCATGTAGGAACCGGAGCACCTCTCGATCATCCTCCATGTGGCTAGTTCGATGCTTTGTAAGATAAGTTTTGGTGAGTCCTCTAGTCCGGGAACATTAGCTATGCTATTCTTACTATTGATGTCTCTTTATATTAAACACATGATACTATGAGAGTGAGCCCGGAAAGTGTCTTAGCCCCCACTCCTATCTACGTTAAAGGTGTTGTTAGACAGTTGATGCACTCATGCTTTAAGCTTTGACTCTTTTATGCTTTATAAATATTAAGACTTCCCTTAGTACCTTTACCCTCATTTATATCTCTAGTTGATGTTATTTTGCTTCCGCGACCAAGGATATGCGATCGATATGCTAAGAGGCTTGTCTGGGGTTCCTTCAGGTTCCTCATTCACCGTCTCACGCTTAGCCTAGGTTTGGTTCATGAAAAACTTGATTACAGAGTACTAAGTTGTTAATGGTCCTTGGAATCCAACATACCATGTCGATGAGAGTCTTATTCGTGGTTGTGAAGTGCACCACAACAATGAGGAGTTTTAGGAAATGTTTCCCTTCTTCATGATCTATATTATGCTTAGAAGTATGGTAAGGTTTTTTCCTCTAACGAATGTTCCTTTCTATGCTAGATCATGCCTATTCCAAGAGGAAGACTAAGGAGACCCCGTTCACCCAAGGAGTAACTGGCCCCTCCCGCTCCGCAAGTTCCTCAAGATGAGAGAGTGGCCCGTGATGAGTTCCAAGATTCTATCACCATATTGGCTCATGCTATGACCAACCAAATCAACCAAGGGGCCCAAGCTCCTCATTCTCTTACTCCAGCCTCACGGGTGAGGGATTTTACTAGGATGAATCCATCGGAGTTCCATGGATCCAAGGTGGATGAGGATCCCCAAAAATTCATTGATGAGGTGTATAAAGTGTTGTCCATTATGGGTGTTAACTTGGAGGAGAAAGTGGAGTTGGTGGCCTATCGACTCAAAGGGATGGCTCAAATATGGTTCACTCAATAGAAGATAGAGAAGAGGAATGGGGATGTTATCCTTTGGGAAGAGTTCAAAGCGCCATTTCTCAACCGGTTCTTACCTATTGAGTTATGGGAGGTGAAGATAATGGAATTTATGAATCTAAAGTAAGGGTCTATGAGTGTGAGGTAGTATTCCATCAAGTTCAACCAACTCTCCAAGTATGCCCTACAATTGGTTTTCGAGCCGAGGTCAAAGATGAACAAATTTGTGTCAGGTGTGTTTGACTTGGTTAATGTGAGTGTCATACCGCCATGGTTATAGGTGATATGGATTTTTCTCACCTCATGACATATGTCGAACAACTAGAGGGTGAGGAGCTTAGAAAGAGAAGAAGTGGTGAGTCCAAGAAGGCTCATTTTGAAGGTGGATTCCAAAATTCCAAGGGTGGCCGATTTCCTCAAGGCCACAAGTTCCAAGGCCAAGGGTCTTCCAATGCTCCTAATAGAATGTTTGCTTATGACAACCCAAGGTTCTAAGGAGGTGGTGGTTTGGTGCATAACCCTATGTGCCAAAGGTGTGGTAGGAACCATAATGGTCCACGTTTGAAGGACTTCAATGCTTGCTATGGTTGTGGTGAAGTGGTTCATAAGGTGATTGATTTCCCTCATGATAGAAACAAAGGTAGAGATGGTCATCCACAAGGTCAAGGTGCGAATATAGATCAAAAGGGGAGAGGAGGCCAGCAAGGGGGTGCTCCAAGGCAAAATATATTTTATGCTCTTCAAGGGGATATAAGGGGTAGATAAGGTATCCGATGTCATCCCCCGATATGTTAAAGGTTTTTGATTTGATGTGTATGCATTGATAGTCCCGCATGAGTCTCTTCTTTTATTACTTCTTTTGTTGCCAAAAAGCTTCATATTAGTCTCGAATTGTTATGTGAACCTTATGAAGTGTCTACCCCCGTTTGGTGAGTCCATTGTTGCTAAAAGAGTCTACAGAAGTTGTCCCATGTTCATTTTGCATAAAATCTTTCCTTGTGATTTTGTTGAATTAGATATGGTGTATTTTGATGTCATTCTTAGGATGGATTGGTTGCATGCATATTATGCTTCCATTAATTTTAGAACTCGTAGGGTGAAATTCTAATTCCCTAATGAACCCATCCTTCAGTGGGACAGTCGTGATGTGGTGGTCAAGGGTAGATTCATTTCTTGTCTTAAGGTCCAAAAGTTGATTTCTAAGGGTTGTCTTTATCATACTGTGAGGGTTAGGGAAACTGAGTCCAAAGTCCCTCCTATAGAGTCGGTTCTGGTGGTTAATGAATTTCTTGATGTCTTTCCTAATGAGCTTCCCAACATTCCTACCGAAAGGGAAATAGACTTTGGTGCAGACTTTTTTCCAGATACTCAACCCATTTTTATTCACCCTTACCATATGGATCCGGCGGAGTTGAAGCAGCAATTAAGGGATTTGTTAGAGGAGGGTTTTATAAGGCCTAGTAAGTCACCTTGAGGTGCATCGGTGTTGTTTGTGAAGAAAAACGATGGTTCTCTTAGAATGTGCACTAATTACAGGAAACTAAATAGAGTCACCATAAAGAACAAGTACCCTCTATCAAGGATTGATGACTTTTTTTATCAACTTCAAGGGGCTAGTCACTTCTCTAAGATTGATCTTCAGTCCTGGTATCACCAAGTTAAAGTTAGGGAGTGTGACATTCCCAAGACGGCTTTTCAGACTAGGTATGGGCACTTTAAGTTTGTGGTTATGTCCTTTGGGTTGACTAATGCACCGGCTACATTTATGGATCTTATGAATCGGGTCTTTAAACCCTACCTTGACTTATGTGTGGTGGTTTTTATTGATGATATCTTGATCTATTCCCACAGTGAAGAAGATCATGTGGATCACTTGAGGGTGGGGTTGCAAATCTTGAGGGAGGAAAGATCGTATGCTGAATATGAAAAATGTGAGTTTTGGTTGAAAGAGGTTACTTTTCTAGGGCATGTGGTGTTGGGTGATGGCATTAAGGTAGATCCTAAGAAGAAGGAGGTGATTAGAAATTGGCCTAGACCTTTGACTCCATTAGACTTTAGAAGTTTTTGGGGTTTAGCGGGTTATTACCAGAGCTTTGTGAATGGCTTGTCTTCTATTGCTTCTCCAATGACTAAGTTGACCTAAAAGAAGGCATTATTTGTGTGGACAGATGAATGTGAGAAGAGTTTCCAAACTTTGAAAGATAAGCTTGTCTCCGCTCCTATCTTGTCTCTACTCGAAGGATTTATTGTATATTGTGATGCCTCAAGAATTGGTTTGGGTGTGTTTTGATGCAAAGTGGTAAGGCGAAAGCATATGCCTCAAGACAACTTAAGGTACATGATAAGAATTATCCCAATCATGATCTTGAATTGGCGATCGTGGTATTTTCTTTGAAAATGTGGCATCACTACTTATATGGAGTTTATGTTGATGTATTCACCAAGCAAAAGAGTCTCCAATATCTGTTCACCCAAAAAGTTCTTAACTTGCGACAAAGAAGGTGGTTAGATTTCCATAAATATTATGATTTCAGTGTGAATTATCACCCCGGCAAAGCTAATATTATGGTCGATGCTTTTAGTAAGGTGTCTATGGGTAGTCTAGCTCATATTGACGATAGTGGCACAGAGGTGGCTAGAGAGGTTCACCAGTTGGCTAGATTGGTAGTTAGCTTGGATGAAGTTGATAATGGTGGTATAGTGGTTGTTGATGGTTCTAAGTCTTCTTTGATTGAGGAGGTAAAGGCAAAACAAGATCTTGACCCTGCCTTGCTAGAGTTGAAGGCATTGGAGAGAGATGGTAAAATGGAGGTTTTCTCCCAAGGGGGAGATGGTGCCCTTAGCTACCAAGGTAGGTTGTGTGTGCCAAATATGGGTGATTTGAAATAATTGATATTGAAGGAGGCCCATAATTCATCCTATTCCATTCTCCCTGGTTCTACAAAGATATACAGATACTTAAGGGAAGTGTATTTGGTGGGGTGGTATGAAGGGAGACATTGCCAAGTTCATGTCCGGATGTCACAATTGCCAACAAGTAAAAGCCGAACATCAAAGGATGGGTGGCCTAGCCCAAGATATAGAGATTCCTACTTGGAAGTGGGAAGAAATCAACATGGATTTTATGGTTGGGTTGCCTAAGACTATGAAACATTTTGATTCTATTTGGGTTATTGTGGATATAATGACAAAGTCAGCTCACTTCCTATTGGTCAAAACTACTTATGGTGATGAAGATTATGCTAAGTTATATATATATTAGTTGGTTAGATTGCATGGGATGCCTTTGTCTATCATTTCTGATCGTGGTACTCAGTTCACTTCTCACTTTTGGAGGTAGTTCCAGAAGGGTCTTGGTACCAAGGTTACACTTAGCACGGTCTTTCATCCTCAAACGGATGTTCAAGCTGTGAGGACTATCCAAACCCTTGAGGATATTCTTAGGGCTTGTGTTTTGGAGTTTAAGGGTAGTTGGGATGAACATCTTCCACTCATCGAATTTCCTTACAACAATAGCTAGCACTGAAGCATTGATATTGCTTCTTTTGAAGCTCTTTATGGTAGGCGTTGTAGATCCCTAGTTGGGTGGTTTGAAGTGGGGTAAATGTCTTTGCTAGGTCCGTATTTGGTCATGGAAGCATTGGAGAAGGTGAGGTTGATTAGGGAGAGATTGAAGACAGCCAAAGTAGACGAAATTCCTTTTCCGATGTGAGGAGAAGAGATCTTGAGATTAAGGTTGATGATTCAGTTTACTTAAAAGTATCACCTATGAAGGGTGTGGTTCGAGTTGGCAATAAGAGGAAGTTAAACCCAAGATTTGTGGGTCCTTATAGAGTTTTGAGGATGATTGGTAAGGTTGCTTATGAGTTGGAGTTTCCTATAGAGATGAATATGGTTCTTCCATTTTTCCATGTATCCATGTTGAGGAAGTGTGTAGGTGACCCAAGTGCTATAGAGCCTTTGGATGTTGTGGGTGTTGTAGAAGATAATTTAATTTATGAGGAGGTCCCGATGAAGATTTTCGATAGACAAGTAAAGAGGTTGAGAAACAAAGATGTGACTTCCGTTAAGGTCCTTTGGAGGAACCAACAAGTTGAATGTGCCACATGGGAAGCCGAGGAGGACATGAGAAAGCAATATCCATATCTCTTCCAATCTACTCAAGCCTAAGGTACTAATTTAAGTCTCATATATGATTTCATCTTAAGTTTCAGTCCTTATATCATTTTACATGCATTTATGTTTATGTTGACAAGTTTATGGTGATTTTTCACATTCATGTTGAGATTTTTGAAATCATGTTTAAATGCATTTGTTGCATTCATGTTGGGATAAAATCTTCATGATTACTTCTCTTATGTACGTTTCTTTGACATTCGGGGACGAATGTTCCCAAGAGGGAGATATTGAAACGCCCGGGAAATGTGCCTCAGGAATGCCCATAATCGTAATTTTCATATATCTCAAAAGCCATGTGTGATATCAAAAATAAGAATTTGTATTCTTGATCAGGGGAAAAAATGAGTGGGAAATGGGTATAACCCGAATTTTAGAAGACCCGTAATGAAAAATGATTTTCATAAAAATTTTCAGAAACAATAGGCATCCAGGATGCCTCCACGACACGAACCCATCACAGAGGTGTGTTTGCACCTCTTTAATTTTTCCTATTCGGCCTAAGACATTGGGGTCTTAGCCCTATGCTCACATATGCATGAAAACACCTATACTTAGCCATTTTCCAACTCTATATCACTCAAGACCCTCTCAAAGCCCTCTCTAACACTTAACCAAATATTTCATCAAAATTCAAGTGTCTAAAGCATAATTTCGGATCTCAAGAACTCCCTTAAAGATTCAAATATCCTTCAAGTCTACATCAACAAAATCCAAGTTTGAGGTATGTGGATTTCATCCAGTGGGTCCTTTTACCCATGGAGCCCAACCTCCCTTTCTATGAAAACTGCATGTTTTCAAGTTGTATCATCTATGGTTATCTCTTATTATGAACTTTGATTATAAATTATGTTGGGATTTTTATGAAATGTTGATTGGTTTATTACAAGCCTATACTATTAATAGGTTTTGTCTATTAAGACTATGCATGTTTTGAGCTATGAAACGATGATCTATTATGAGGTTTGATAATGGATTTTAAGGTATCTTACATGAGGGTTTTACCATATGTTGGTGGGTTGTTTTACATTGAGTTCCCCCATATTATTTCACTCCTGAATTGCATGATTTTGATTAGCATTACACACCCACCAAGTGTTTGATAAAATGTCTTGACAAGGATTCTCAAGTTATTGATGGTCTATTACATGGTTTATAAGTCAAGTGACTCTATGATTATTAAGGGATTGTATGTACATATTGAATTCATGAAAATTATCTCTAGTGTTGCAAGTTGACCACACCTTGTCGGGGGGTTCCATGCCCGTACTACCATGTTGATGGGTAGATACTTTGACCACCTTATCTAGGGGTGCCATGCCCGTACTACCATGTTGAGAGGTAGATACCTCAACCACCTCACCGAGGTGATGACATGCCATGGATTCCAAGTAGTAGTTACTTGGTCTATGATTATGGTCTCTTCCATACATGTAGTCTATATTTGCAAGTTATATAATTTACAAGTATGTTTTACCTCAAGCATTGATCATACATGCTATATTGATATTATACCTATACATTGCTTATGATTATGCATTTTGACTATGTTGGCTTATATCTTGTTGCATTCGTCCTACATACTTAGTACATTCAAAAGTACTAACGCATACTCTACACCTTTATAATGTTACCATGTATGAACTAGAGCACCTCTCGATCATCCTCCACATAGCCAGTTTGGTGCTTTGGAAGATAAGATTTGGTGAGTCCTCAAGTCCGAGGACACTAGCTATGTTATTCTTATTATTGATGGCTCTTTATGTTAAACACTTGATACTATGAGGGTGAGCCCGGAAAGTGTCTTGGCCCCCGCTCCAATCTATGTTAGAGGTGTTATTGGAACAGTTGATATACTCATGCTTTGAGTTTTACTCTTTTATGCTTTATAAATATTAAGACTTCCCTTAGTCCCTTTGCCCTCATGTATATCTCTTCTTGATGTTATTTTACTTCTGCGACCAAGGATATGTGAATGATATGCTAAGAGGCTTGTTTGGGGTTCTTTCGGGTTCCTCATACGCTGTGTCACATCTAAGCCCTAGGTTTGGGTCATGACAGTTGATTTGATTGGTGATTGCATAGGACAACATTGGGATGGCATGCCGGAACTCGACTTGAGAAGCCTCTTCTCCTTGAGGGGCTTGGAGAGCGGGATAAGCTGATTGCCCCATGGGTGCACGACCCCTCCTTGGTCTTCCTCTTTGTAGCGGCATGATCTAGAAGAGAAAAGAACATTCATTAGGGGAAAAAGCCTTATCTTACACTTAAAGCATGATATAGACTATGAAGAAGTGAAACATTTCCTAAAATGCCTCATAGACTCCAAATCATAGTTGTGGCGCGCTTCACATCCATGAATAAGACTTTAATCGATGCGGTGTGTTGGATTCTGAGGACCATTAACAACCTAGTGCTCTTATACCAAGTTTTCATGACCCAATCCTAGGTCCTAGACGTGACATGGTGAATGGGGAACCCGAAGGAACCCCAAACAAGCCCCTTAGCATATCAATCACACATCATTGGTCGCAGAAGCAAAAATGACAATAACAAGAGGTATAAATAAGGGAAAAGGGACTAGGGGAAGCTTTCGATAATTATAAACATTCAAGAGTCAAGCTCATAGCACAAGTACATCAATTGTCCAAACAACACCTCTAGCATAGATTGGAACGGGGGCCAAGACACTTTCTGGGCTCACCCTCATAGTACCAAGTATTCAAACATAAAGAGATATCAAGTAGTAAGAGTAGCATAGCTAGTGTCCCCGAACTTGAGAACTCATGAAAGCTTATCTTCTAAAATGCCAAAACTAGCCACGTGGAGGATGATGAAGGACCAATTATGCAAGCCCATATTTCCTAGGGGAACAAATTAAAGGATCACTTGTGCAAGCCTATATTTCCAGAGGAACTGGTGACTTTTACTCCTTTTACTTTGGGGATGAAGTCCCATGTAGGAGAAATATGTCAAATCGCAATGATGAGGGTGATAGGGATACTATTTTTCCACCTATTTCAATTTTTAATCAAAGTGGACAAGGATCTAAAAGGAGTGGAAGACAAAGCCTCACTACTATGGAATATCAATCAGTTATGACCCATATTTTGCTTAATTGTCTCTATATTTAGTCATATCTTGAGTATGTATTAAATTATGTTATCAAATTACATAATAATATATGACTACTAACAAACGAAATTGTAAGTGTCAATAACATATTGTTTGTAAACACATGGGGCATCAAAGCTATATATATAAGGTTTTCAACATGGTTAAAGAGTTATGTAAGTGTGAAAGTATAAATGTAACACCTCATAATTCTACTCTTAAGATCTGTAAATTCTTCATCATAAATATATAAGATTGAACCTAGTAATACCTTTCTTGTACTTACATTTAAGGATCATTAATATAGGTGGGAAGTGTGTTGGAAGTGAAATCGGGTCGTGAGAGAACCCTAGTGCTTAGTTGAGTTCAAAACCTTCCTACTGGTTAAGTTTTCCACCTTGGATTAAGCAAGGATCAATTTTAAATGACAATAAATCTTACCACACAAAGAATTAGGTAGACAATGACCTACTTAATTAAAGCTCTTTGAATTAGCTTTCCAACGCCTCTAATTTTGCCTCAATCAGAGTTCAAAGTCAAAAGTTATGATTGTTTTAGTACAGATTGCCAATGCAGAGTATGAAACCTACTTACAGGCTATGGTTTTAGATACAGGCGTACTTTCAAATCGTCGAAAAACTTCTGCAAGTCTATTTTTGAGTCCAAGAATTTACGAACCCAACTACAGGTCGTGAAAACTTCTACTGTTTGTAGTGTCACAACCCAAGCCTATGGCTTAGATGTGACACGGCGAATGAGGAACCCCAAACAAGCCCCGTAGCATATCAATCACATATCTTTGGTCGGAGAAGCAAAAATAACAACAAACAAGAGGTCTAAATAAGGTAAAAGGGACTAAGGGAAGTCATCGGTAGTTATAAACATTCAAGAGTCAAGCTCATAGCACAAGTACATCAATTGTGCCAACAATACCTCTAGTATAGATTGGAGTGGGGACCAAGACACTTTCTGGGCTCACCCTCATAGTACCAAGTGTTCAAATATAAGGAGATATCAAGTAGTAAGAGTAGAATAGCTAGTGTCCTCGGACTTGAGGACTCATCGAAGCTTATCTTCCGAAATGCCAAAACTAGCCACGTGGAGGATGATCGAGAGGTGCTCCGGTTCCTACATGGTAACATCATGTAGGCATAGAGTATGCGTTGATTCATAGGAATGTACTAAGTATGTGGAATGCAATGTAACAAGAATCATAAGTCATAATAACAAGATGCTTAATCATAGTCAATGAACATAGTATCAATAGGAATTATATTCTCCAACCTTACACAAACATGCATGAGAATGGCCAAGTAGTCACCCACTCACCTTACGGTATAGCCTTTTCAGAGTGTGTTTTCAATACCCCTACTTTATGTCATAGCCTTTTAGGTTGGTGGTATGACATGTCTCTTACAATACGATACAATCCTTTCGATAAGAGTCATGATTGACTCTACATTACGACATGGCCTCATCGGTAGAAGTTAAGAGGTATCCTTACTTTACAACATAATCTCTTTGGTAAGAACATGGGATGCACTTACCTTACGATACAATATTATTGGTAAGAGAGGTTGTCCCTACCTCACGATATAATCTCTATGTAGAAGTACAAAAATAGTTCACCGAACCATCACATTAAAGAATCACGAAAGGACTTCATATTTCTCATGAGAGTGAAACATAGTATAAAATTTCAAAATATTATTGTAGATCATGAAAATTTTTCAAGAGTTTAGTACATGTTTGGGAACCCACAAAGTATCATAACATGCTTGCCAAGTAAAATCATACAATAATCCTTCATCAACATCAAGAATCCTTGTCAAGATATTTTATCGAACACTTGGTGGATGTGCAATGCTAGTTCAAAATCATGCAATTCAAGAGTGAAATAATATGATAAAACTCAAGGTAAATCAATTGACCAACACATAGTAAAACCCTCATGTAAGATACCTTAAAGTCCATCATCAAATCTTATAATAGATTATAGTTTCATAGCTCAAAAACATGCATAGTCTTAACAGACAAAACTCTTTCATAGTACAAGCTTGAAATAGATAGTCATGTACAATAAATCATTGATACTCATAATCCATAATAGAAGATACCTATAGATAATACAACTTGAAAACATGCAATTTTCATAAAAATGGAGATTGGGTTCCATGCGTGAAAGAACCCAATGGATGAAACCCCCATACCTAAATTTGGGGATTTCTTGATGTATAAATGAAGGAAACTTGAAGCTTGAATGGAGTTCTTGAGATCCGAAATTAAGCTTGGGACACTAGAATTTGGATGAAATATTTGGTTAAGTGTTAGAGAGGGTTTTGAGAGGGTCTTGAGTGATATAGAGTTGAAAAATGGCTAACTATAGGTGTTTTATCACATAAGTGGCCATGGGGATATGACCCCAATGCCTTACGCCGAAACAGGAAAAATAAGAAAGTCATAACATTGCTCCGCGACGCGAATCTGTCGCGGAGCCATCGCGGATAGCTTTTGTCTCTGAAAATTTTGAAAAAATCAATTTTAGCTGTGGGTCTTCTAAAATACAAGTTATACCTATTTTTCACTCAATGTTGCCCTCTAATCAAGAATATGAAGTCAGATTTTTGATATCACGCACGAATTCTGAAATATATGAAAATTTCAATTATGGGCATTTACGAAGCACATTCTTAGGGTGTTATTGGGGCGTTTCACGTAGATTAGGCTCGTAGAATTGATCCAGTGACCCTGAAAGTTGTCCAAAAACTTACGGATGGGTTCCTATGGGCCGTAGAAGTTTCTACTGCCATAGGTGGACTTATAGCCGACTTAAGCAACGATGTTAAAGAGGGATATTTTCATCTTTTCTCACCCTTTTAGCCTAACTTATCAGTTTCACTTAAGTAAACCCCTAAAATGTGATTCTTCAAATCATTAACATTCAAACACTCTCCAAACTCAAAACGTAGTTTCAAAAGGGCAAAAGCTCGGACTTTCACAAACCTTCTTCAAAATTCTTCAAGAACCTAATTCCAGAGGTATGTAAGGCCTACAAGAAATATTCTACATTATTTCACCATCATGTAACTATCAGTTTTCTCCATGTATCAGGTTTAATTGGAAAGAAGATTTCTTTATTTTGAGTAATTATTCTTGTTTATGCTATTTTTGAATAAAAGCATGAAATTTATTGAATTTTTCTACTATATTGAGGTCTTAGGTTGAGATACTAATTTTCATTGATAAACTAGTTAAACCCTAAAGTTACTATGAAAATCTGTGAATTTCCAATTCTTGCTTCAAACTTAAGAAAAGTATTAGCATAAGTGTTCTATGAACAGTGAAGCATGAAACCTATGATTCTAGACAGTTTTGAGAAAAGATAAGAGAATGCCAAGTTGGACTAAGTCCCAAAAAGAAGAAAAGTAATACCTAGAATAGATTATATTTTTTAAGTATGAGCATATAATTTA
>JAPFFP010047914.1:0-10113 GCA_026153255.1 Solanum medicagineum
ACAACACGTGAACTTTGTTCAGTAGAACGAATTTGTTTATCTTGGTATCCAAGTATGTATGCAGGTTTGCAGGTGACTATATATGGGAGCATATGAAAATATGAAAGTGTGGATACATGGCTATCTGTTATGTCGAAATAGATAAGAGCCTCTATGTACCAAGGAAGAACCTAGATTTCATGCCAAGTGATACGAAATCAAGTAGCCTTACATACCTCGCTGTACGAACTCGCTATTACCTAGAGATAACCCTTCCTTCCTCCAAATATTTATCTACAACATATTAGGTGATAAAACTAGCATTATCAGCCAATAGATACATCTTGGCAGCCCAATCTCATATAAGAAAACAACATACGGGCAGCAAGCGTGTACGTATAAACCCGATCGTATTCTTTCAACCCTTCCGCCCCGAATCATATTTTCTAATACATATTCTCATAAACATATCATGTGCATCCTGTTATAGTGCCATAACAGTCTTACAACAACCCACAAAGAACAACACATAACAATTCTATGCAACATACAAATAGGCGTCATAACGTTATGTCCTTTTGCCCCATTTTGGCGTCGACAATCCCAAACCTGTTCCAACTTTAATGAAACTATCCTCAACACATCTATACATAAAAACATCCTTAAAATAGTATTAGAATAGCACCAAAGCAGTCATGAAGGACATGAGGCAATAGCATTCCATTTATCAGCCCACAAGTTCGTACTAAGAACACAATTGCGATATCCTATAAGGACTCACTTTTATAGACTATAAAAGTGGAGCATCAGCTATGTTACATCACTAAAAAACTAAACCTTGTTAAAAACATAAGTCTTACTTCATAATTCATCCAACCAAGTAGAGAAAATCCTCTTGAACAACAAGAAAAGTTCACAACAATCCTTAGGACACGTGTTGTCCAAAATTTCAGCACAAATATAACTAGCATATACTTCTTGTTTGTCATGGATAAGTATAACAAATACATGGATATTTCCAATTACCTTAGGATTCAAGGTTCAGGTTTCCTTCAAGGACCCTAGAGGGTTGTGTAGGCTGCCTTGTGAAGTGAAATAAAGAGAGAAAAAGAGTCTTTAGGAAAGCTGAAAATTTGTTCCGAAGTGAAATGAATTAAGGGGTTGTTTTGAGCCCTTTTTAAATAGTCTCTTGGAACAACTTTCTTTTGTGATTTTGACCATATAATACGACATATCAATAAGCTGGTGAGGTAGCAGCTTGTCCCTTACACTTAGGCTAAATGGGTCTCAAAGTTGATGGGCCTTGGCTGCCATTTTCTTAATTCCTCTTCACTTAGTTTGGGCCTAATTAGCCAAGTGGTCTGTGGAGTACTTGGGCCCTTTTATTTTTCATCTTGGGATGAAAATAAAGTCCATTTATGATGCTAAAACACAGGCTAAGTTACACCCTTAACATGGACTTTATTCATAATCGGACTTGGACAAATTCGACGTCGGACCTCGTCTCCGTTTAGCTAGCAAATTTAAGCTAAGTAGGTGACTCACCTGCTAGCTTCTTAATTCATACAAGAACCTCAATTCTCTAACTTTTTTTAGGGCCATAATCTCCTCAATTTGACACAAAACATGTATACACTCGACGCTCTTAAGCGTTAGACGCGCATATCGCCCTATAACATGACATTCAAGCACCTTTAGAACTTGGCGCTAATTTGAAAAGCCATATCATGTTTCATTTGCATAGTACTAGTATTGTAAGAGGTGGAGTGTTATAAATTCTAAGTCCCCTACGTGATATCAAGTCTTATATTTCAGCCCCTATGTCATTCATGTGCATGCATATTTATGTTGGCAAATTATGATGACTTTACACTTACGTTGAGATTTTGGAAAGTGATGTTTTAAATGTGATGTTGCATACTTGTTGGGGGTGATCTGCTCATGATTATTCTTGTATAGTACATTTCTTTTACATTCGGAGACGAATGTTTCCAACGGGGAGATATTGAAACAACCCCAAAAAGTTCCTAAAAACATGCCTCGGAAGTGCCCAGAATCTTATGTTCCATATATCTCAAAGTCCGTACATTATTATGACAATCGGTAACTCTATTCTCTTATGTATCCATGTTTCAAGCCTCATTTGGTTAGGTTGGGGGTGTTCTATTTTCATACCTAGACAAGTTCAAGACTTCCCTAAGAATTGAGTTTTGGGTGATGGTTCATGCAACGGTCAACTTTAAACAAGCATAACTTTTATCTCAATTGGAATTGGGTGGCCCACAACATGTTAAATGAAATTCCTTGAGTTAGCTTTCCAATGCACTTGGTTTCACCTCATTTAGAGTTTGGAGTCAAAAGTTATGGCCATTTTACTGAAGACTGCCAGTGCTGAGTTGCACTACGAGCACACTATTACGAGTCGTAAGTCAGGGTACCAATCATAGGTCAGGCTCGTAGCAATTTCCAGATACTCTGAAATTGAGCCTAGGGGTCATGTGAAGGGTCCTACGAGTCGTAGTGCTACCTACGGGTCGTGATGGGGCCCGTGACAGGCATTAGACAGCTTTTTAGGAAGGGTTATTTTGGTCCTTTCCCACCCTTTCCAAGCTCTAGATTGACGTGTTTATGCTCATTCAAGGTCCCAAAACCCTTAAGTTCTTCATTGTATTGATAAAATACTCTCTTAAACCCTTATAGTAATATTTCACTCCAATGTCAAGTGACTAAATCTCTTTCAGATCTTAAGGAAGTCTTGCGAGCTTCAAGTTCTCACCTCCATCTTTACCAAGAAATTCGCCAAAGCTAACGTGTGTGGTGTTGAACCATTGGGTCCTTCCACCCATGGTACCTAAACCATCTTTTAACTAATATTGCATGATTTAAAGTAGATTTCACATGTAGGTCTTGTATATTGAGAAATTTACTGCACATTATGTTCATAGAAGTATGGTTGTTTTAGCATGTTTTGAGCTCTAGATCTTGGATCTAATGTTGAATTTGATAAGGGGTCTTGATGTGAATGTCTTAGGGGTGTTGCAAGGTATTTATTGATGGTTTCACAACAGATTTTCTTGCATGATTTTATCTCTAAATTACATGGCCTTTTACCCCCATTACACATACCCAAGGTGTTCGATAAAATGTTCGGTTACGATTTCTTGAGGAAATGAAGGTCCAAAGCATGAGATATGATATGAATAATGTTATGATGATTAAATGAGCTTATGTATATGATTATTCCTATATGAAGTGTTGTCTATAGCATGTGGTAGATCTTATATAAAGTGATGCATTAGACCATGCCTAATCCAGGGAGACAAAAGCCCGGGTAACCTATCGAGGGGTTAGTACCTTGGTAACCAAGGTGGGGGTTAGTACTCACCAACTATGTGAGAGGTTCCTACTTCACCACCAGGATGATAGGTGTGAATGTCATTAACCATGTGATGGGTGTGTACCTCCCCACATAGGGTGATGGGGTGTGACCTTCACCATCTTAGCCCAACACAAGGTTAGATTGCTTACTTAGTCTCATCTTCACATATGAAATCCTACATGAGCATGATTTACTTAACCATGTTTTACTTATGCATTGATCATACATGTCATATTGCTATATTATGCTTATTGCCTATCGTTATGCATTTTGGATTATGATGTTTATCTCTTGTTGCATTGCATCCTACATACTTAGTACATTCAAACGTACTAACGCATACTCTTGGCTACGTGATATTACCATGTAAGAATTGGTGCCCAAGTTGATCATCATCCTCATCTACATGGCTAGATCGGTGCTACTCAAAGCCAGTTGGTGAGTCCTCCATTTCAAGGACCTTAGTCTATGTTATTCCTATTATGTATTGAGATGTTCCTTCTTATGTTCTATTTTAACTATGTGGGCAAGTCCGGTAGTTTTTTCTTGGTCCCCGCTCTATCTATGTATTAGAGGTGTTTGTTGGACACATTATGTATCTATGTTATGAGCTTGACTTTGACTCTTGATTATGATGTTTATGCAATCTACCCTTACCCCATTGCCCTTATTCTTACTCTTTATGTTTTATTATGCTTCCGCAACCAATGATGTGTAATGAAGTGTTAAGAGGCTTAGTAGGGGTTCCTTTAGGTTCCTCGTTCGTCGTGTCACGTCTAGGCCCTAGGTTCGAGTCGTTACAACCACCACATCATGACTTACCACTGAAGGATGGGATCATTAAGGAATTGAAATTTAACCCTATGAGTTCTACAATCAATAGAAGCATAATACGTATGCGACCAATCCATCCCAAGAATGAACCAAAGTCCACCATATCTAACTCGACAAAATCACAAGGAAAGATTTTATGAAATATGAACATGGGACAATTTCTATAGATCCTTTTAGCAATAATGGACTCACCAATGGGAGTAAACAGTTAATGAGGTTCGCACAACAATTTGGGACTAACATGATGCTTTTGGCAACAAAAGGAGTAATAAAAGAAAGATTACCACCCAGGTCTATCAATGCATACGCATCAAAATCAAAAACTTTTATCATACTTGTGAAGCACCATGCCAAGTCTAGTGACCCCTAGAGGGGTATGGTTGAGAACATCGACGATATTTCTCATAATCCGTAGTAACCTATGGACCATGTCTTGACTCATGATCCTTTGCGCCATACTCAAAACACGCACTTGAACCGGCCAAACAACCTCCCAAATGGTACTTTCCACACTTGTAGAATGGAGGAGAAGCTTGAACACCAACACCCTTACCTTTCCTTTGAGTACATGGGCAATCAACAATCTTGTGGACTATCTTGCCACATCGATATCATGCACCCGTATTCCTCCAACATGTGCCATCATGGTTTATCCCACATTTTGGGCATCTAGGACGAGTCATCCCACATTGCCACCTTCTATTTGGACCCTTCTTCTCCCTCCTTTGAGGCCACCGGGCAATCTCTCATCTTATGCCTAGCACCACCACACTTGAAACAACCCTCAACTTCCACCAAACACCTCCCTTGTTGTTTCTTGGCACACCCTTTACAAGTGACAAAAGGAATCCTTTTCTTCTTGTACTTAAGAACCGGTAAACTAATAGAAGATGAGGCAGCACCAACTTGGGCCCTCTTAGACTCACTCTCCCTCTTCTTATCCCTTGATGTCTCGAGAGCACCCACTTGTTGATTGAGTTGAGCAATTACAACTGTGGCCAATAGCCATAGAGCATTATGAACCTCCACATTTGACATATCACTGTTGGGAAGTTGACCCCCAAGTGAGAGATGGTCATTCCTTGCCTATCATTCTGAGTAGCTTGCAACATATTTTGAAACGTAATAGTTAGGGATTAGTAATAAGCCTTAGGCGACTTAGCTCTACCACATGACATAGATCATGAAAAAATGAAACATTTCCTAAAATGTCTCATAACCTCCCATTCATAGTTGTGGCGCGCTTTACAACTATAAATGTGACTTTAATCGATGCGGTGTGTTGGATTTCGAGGACCATTAACAACCTAATGCTCTGACATCAAGTCTGTCACTACCCAAGCCTAGGTCCTAGACGTGACAAGGCAAATGAGGACTCGAAGGGACTACAAACAAGACTCTTAGCATATCGTTCACACATCCTTGGTCGCGAAAGCAAAGTAATCAACAATCAAGAGATATAAAACAAGGGAAGCGGGAGAAAGGGAAGTGATATTCAAAAAAAGATAAAGAGTCGAGCTCATAGCATTAGTAAATCATAATATCCAACAACACCTCTAACATGGAATGGAGCAGGGCTGAAGACACTTTCCAGGCTCACCCTCATAGTAACAAACGTTCAACTTAAAGAAGTCTCAAAATAACAAGACTAATAAAGATAGTGTCCTCAGACTTGAGGACTCATCAAAGCTTTCTTCAAAAGATCATACTAGCCATGTGGAGGATGATCAAATGGTGCTCTTGTCCCTATGGTAATATCATGTAGGCACAGAGTATACATTAGTATATTTGAATGTAGTAAGTATGTAGGATGCGATGCAACAAAACATAAGACAATATAGTCAAAATGCATAATAATAAGCAACAGATAAGTGTAATCTCAATATGGCATGCATGATCAATCCTTGAAGTAAAACATGCTTGTAAATTATTCGACTTGCATAGAACATAATACATATGTGGGAAGAGATCCTAACCGACAAAAGTAAGACCAAGAGAGCTACAACTTGTAATCTCGATAATTACCTCTCATCAATAAAGAGGTGGTCTACATGCCATGGTAAACCATACTTCACCTTACTGGAGTCTGTCCCATTTCAGAGAAGTGACCCTCCTTACGAGAACCTATCCTATTTTGGAGTGGATTTCATGATAAAGTATACTAAATGGATCCACTAGTATAGCAATGGTAAAGTATAATAATATGTTGTCACATAGTTTGAGAAAAGGAGTATGCACCCTTGAAGATAGTCCACGCCGACATCCAATCCATCGGTGCTAAGTCTAATATCACGGAATACTTGAAATAATTGTACTTTAATAACTTGTAAGAAACATGGAAACATGACATGGGTAGCTCTTAAATATGCTTGACCTCTAATGGTGAGCCTAACTTCAAACTTGAGAATAGATCATTATCATACATGAACCCCTGCTTTAACATGAATGGCTCACACGAGGTAAAACTCTTTGAAATAGGGCTAAACTTGATACTTGCAACATCATAGATACATTTCATGAATTCAATACATACTTGAAAGCCCTTAATCATCATATAGTCACTTGACATGTAAATCATGAAATACATCATCAATAATTTGAGAATTCTTGACTTGATATTTTATCAAACAATTGGTGGGTTCAAGATACTAGTTCAAAATCATGCAATTCGGGAGTGAAATAGGATAGAAAACTTAATGCAAATAAACCCAACAACATGTAGTAAAACCCCCATATAGGGTATCTTGAAATCCATCATCAAAACTCATAATAGATCATAATTTCATAGCTCAAAACGTACATAGTCTCAATAGACAAAGATCAACTCATAATGTAAGCTTAAAATATATATTCATAAGTAATCAATAATATGTGATAAAAACCCTAACATAAATCATGCTCATATTTCATAATAAGAGATACCCATAAGTAATACAACTTGAAATCATGCAATTTTCATAAAAAGGAAGATTCGGCTCCATGGGTGAAAGGACCCAATAGATGAAACCCACATACCTCAAACTTGGGTTCTCTTGAGATGAGCTTGAAGAGAACTTAGAGCTTGAAGAGAATCCTTGAGTTCCAAGGTTACACTTGAAATCCTTGAAATTTGAATGAGATATTTGGTTAAGTCTTGGAGAGGTTTTTGTTAAGGTTTTGAGTGATATAGAGTCAAAAAATGGCTACGTATAGGTGTTTTCACGGATAAGTAGGCATTGCGCTTTGACCCCAATGCCCTTGGAAGGATGTTGAGGAAAAATCAACACTGGTCCATGTCTGGTTCGCGACGCGAACCCAACGCTAAGGCAAAATTAACACTAATCCGCGCCCAGTCCGTGTCGCGGCCTTGTCGCGGATGCACACAGGAATTTGAAAATTTGTGAAATTTATTTTTCGCTACAGGTCCTCTAAAATCCAAGTTGTACCCATTTCCCACTCAAGTTTGTCCCCTAATCGAGAATATGATGTCGAATTTTTGACATCACGCACGAATTTTGAGATATATAGAATTTACAATTATGGGCATTTCTGAAGCACATTTTTGGTGTGTTTCAAGATGTCTATTTCGTTCAACCAGCTGTTGACACCCAATTTTTACCTTCCACGGTGTCAAATTAGTCATCGAGTTTTATTTTTATTTTTTGTAACGATTTTGAACCATTATTTAAAAAAAATTATTATTACGGGCGCGTGCAACCACACGCCTCAAATATCCTCAATTCCCAACTCCTCTTTCTCTCTCCCATTCCCCGTCCCCCTTCTTCTTCCTTTCTACTTTCCCCAAAATCAAAACCCTAATCCCTGCGACTCCCTTTCCCAACCTTCTTCTTCCCCATTTCCCCATTTACCTTTTCCCCAAACCCTTTTCCCCTTCCCGACGCCATTCCCTTCCCCAAAAAAGCTCTTCCCCTCACGCGTGCCCTCTATTTTGAAAAAAATTGATCCATTACAAAGAGCTATTTGAAGCTCCTCTTCTTCGATTTCAAAGAGCCAGAAAAAAAAGGAGAAAACCTAGTATAGACAGTCATCAATTCGAAGACCAGAGGAGTTAATCGGAGAAAACCCCATAAAATCTTGAGCAATAATTAGCCATGGAAATCTGAAAGAAATACAAAAGAGCAGCAGCAATCGAATTGAAAATCCTAGCAAACGCTTAGGAGCCGTCGATAATCTAGAACTCTAGCAAAACTTAACTGATATCAGGTTTTCTGAAAAAATCCCAAACTCCAATCAATTGCTACAGCCGTGAAGCTTGAATTTCTAGCTTCGAAGTCTGAAATCCGTTAATAAGTCTCCGTTGTGTGGTATCGAAGCTTCGTAAAGCTCGTCGTTTCAGTTCGCTGCCCCAACAAAGGTAATACCCCAATCTCACTTTACTTTCGAGTCTTCTATATTAACTGAATGTGACTGTTGAGGCTATATCAAGGCTGTTCGAACGTGCGTTTAGCCTATGCTGACTGAAAATTCCCTGTAATGTTGTGGTGATGTTCGTTTGGTCGTTAAGACGTTTCTGGGTTTGTGTTTGTGATGGTGTTACTGTCGTTTTGGTTCACTAACAAAATTGTTAAAAATCAAACAGGGGTTGAAATAATTTTGTTCCCCAATGCATGCTGTAAGGCTCAAAATTCCAGTTTATTAATTCGTTTTAATGATGTTTTCGATTCTTAAAGATGCAGTTGGCTTTGTTTTGGCAAATACAGCTTACATAGCCTACTATCGATGTCGTTTTGTTTCTAGCTTAGTCATGTAAATGATGTTGTTGTTCTCAGTCGTTACTATGTTTTTCAGGTCATAGAGTCACACTCGTCACTTCCTTTGTGCATTCTGTTCAACCCTTGCTACGTTTCAGTTATAATCCATGTTTCTTGGTTGTTTTTACTGGTTTGTTGATTGAGTTCGACTTGTTCATCACCTTCTAGTCCCAAGCATGATGTCTGCCTCTGTATTTCTGTTGAATGCTGCCTAAAATATGCAGTTCTTTGGTCATAAATGATAATGCTTGTCTCTATTACGTTTGAAATGATTAAAAGCATTGGAAGCATGTTTTCAGTTCTCTTCCTTTAGATTTTTTTTAGATGAAGATCTTCGTTATTTGAACCTAGGACGCCATCTTAAGGTAGACGAATAATGTTATCAAGTATAGTTGTTGTATGTTGTTAGTCTTACTGCTATAGTTAATGTTGCAACATTATTTGTACTTATATGTTTCTGATAAACACATGTGAGATCCACAATTTTTCTAGCTATGAGAAAACTCTGCATAAAAATTGTTAGCTTGTGATTTGAAATGTCCCGGTAGTTGTTATTATTTGTCACTTCTCTAATTTGCAACAACTCTAGTTTTCTGTTTTCACGTTTGTATGCTTTTGGGGGCTGGTTGGCTGTTCATTAGAGGTCTTCTTCTTATTCACTAGTCTTTTGGAGTTCTACCAAATTCCTATTTTAATATGAACCTGTTATTCCAAATTTTTCTGTTTGCTTGTTTTCCTGTTATATTAGTATGAACTCGTCTTGACTGGCTTATGCTTTGTCAGTCCCAATTGTTGATCTCATCTTGTTCTAGTCTCATCCTCTATAGAAATTAGATCAACTTAATTGAGAATCTTGTAGTTTGTTCTTGTCACTCTTATGGGGATGCTAAGTACTTCACTTTCTTGTTGTGTAAATCTTAGTGGCTCATATGAAAGCATATGACTTATCTGTTATTTCTTTTGTCTTGATGAGGATACCATCTCCAGTTTACAGCTTTGTTTGCATAAGTGATTAGTTTCCTTGATAGTTGAAGGACTTAATTTTTTTCTGTTAATATAGATGTGTAAGGGTTGAAGCTTCCTATCTCTATGGACTGTATTTGATGCACTTCACATTGTTTTCCTTTCATTCTCTGAGGAATGCACTGATAATTTGCTTCCTTTCTCTAT
>JAPFFP010047916.1:0-10112 GCA_026153255.1 Solanum medicagineum
TAAGGTCTGCGTACATTCTACCCTCCCCAGACCCCACTTGTGGGATTTTACTGGGTATGTTGTTGTTGTTGTTGTTCATTGCAAAAGATGTTTCACATCCCCTTTCATTTATGATTTTTCCGCAATATATTTCTATTTAATGCCTATGAATGCTTAAGATTCTTAGATGGCTTGGGTGAGGTGCCTCCGGGTATCCCCATCTGTCGTATGCCGACTAGGCCTAGGTCGGGTCATTACAATAACTATTATGAAAAATTGAATGATGAATCAAAGGGTTATCAGAAAGGAATAGAAAATGCTAGTAGCTTGAAACCTGAGATGGAAACTAGTCTGAATGATGCTGCAACTAAGCTAACCGTGGTACTAAAAAGGAATATTCAGTTAGAGAAAGACCTGGTACGAGTCAAAGAAGAGGTTTCCAAGTCAAACAAATGGACTACCTTTTTTGAAATGCTAGCTACTCTAACTCATGGGGGAGACAATAGTAAGAAAAGTCTGGGGTTTATGAAAAAAGACCTATCTCATACCACTCAAAGCAAAAATATTTATAGGTCAAGTCTGTTTTTGTGTTCTCACTGTGGAAGGGATGTTCATCTGAAGAACATATGCCCTGCATTAAAAATTATGAAGAACATCTAGTAGGATACTTTGACCAACAAAAAAGAATAGTGGGACCTGGTCTTAGGGTGAATTCTCAGAATTTTTCTATCTTGAAAAAAGTGGTGCTACCCCCAGGACAAGAAAAGGGTATGTCTGCTTATTGGGAACTCAAATTGAAATGGGTTCCTAAGACAAACAAGTGATCTCTTCTAGGTAAGTTAAGGAAGCAATAACTGATGTTGGTACATGGATAGTGACTGCTCAAAGCATATGACTAGAATTTTTAACAAAAGGACACAATGCATCAAAGAAAATGTCCATGTGATTTTGATGAGTCTGGTGAACTTGAAAAATGGAAAGAACAAGATGAGGCTGAATTTGAAGAATTGTTTTGGTTCTATAGGGATCGTATCAATGCCGAAAAAATGGTGATGGCAACTTAGAGTGGACTATAGGTGATGCATGTGTTCTTGATGGGGGACTTGGTCCTGAAACTGTTGCTGATAATGAACAAGGTATTGCTGAACAACCTGAAAATGCAGATGATAGAGAGGTTAGTGCTGAAGATGAGAAAGAAAATCAGATTCCCATGACATCCCTATGAAGACTCAAATTTGCTCATTCTTTGGATAATGTCATGAAACCTTTAGATTCCAGAGTTCAAACTAGATCCAAGATGAATAACACGGTTGCTTTCTCAGCTTTTGTGTCCTCTATTTAGCCTAAAAATATGAAGGAGGCTCTGAAAGATGTTGATTGGGTGAACTCCATGCAAGAAGAGTTGCACTAGTTTGAAAGAAAAAAAGTGTGGCACCTAGTCCCCAAGCCATCTTATAGAATAATTATTGGAACTACGTGAGTCTCCAGAAACAAGTTGGATGAACATGAAGCTATTATCCAAAACAAGTCAAGGGTTGGTGGTTCAAGGCTACAACTAGAAAACAAGCATTAATTATGATGAGACATTTGCTCATGTTGCACGAATAGAAGCCATTAGAATTCTCGTAGCCTTTGCAATATCCATGGGTTCAAGCTCTATCAAATGGATGTCAAGAGTACTTTCTTGAATGGCTATCTAAAGGAGGAAGTGTTTGTCAACCTTTTAGTTTTGAAGATGTTGATTACTACAACCATGGGTTCAAATTGGAAAAGTCATTGTATGGGTTAAAAAGGCACCCAGAGCATGGTATAAAAGGTTGTCTATGTTTCTTCTAGAGAATGGTTTCAAAACAGGCAAAATAGACAACATATTATTTTTGAAAACAAGATGAAGGGACTTGCTCATCATATAAGTTTATATTGATGATATCATTTTTTGTGCTACTTAAGAGTCTATGTGTGGTGAATTCTCAAAGCTAATGGGGAGTGAAGTTGAAATGAGAATGATGAGTGAATTAAGTTTCTTTTGGGTTTGCATATTAAACAAACTCCTAAAGGAACCTCAATTAGCCAGGAAAAGTACATTAAGGAGTTATTGAAGAAATTTCAAATGGAGGATGCAAAGCCTATTGACGCTCCTATGGGAACAAATTCCAACTATATACTGATGAACTTCATCCTAGTGTTAATGAGATTATTTACAAAGGTATCATAGGATCATTATTGTATTTGACTGCAAGCAGACCAGACATTGTGTTTAGTGTCAGCGTGTGTGTAAGGCTCCAATCAAAGCCAAAGAAGTCCCACATGAAGGCAACTAAAAGAATTCTGAGGTACTTTAAGAAAACGTGGGACCTAGTCCTATACTATTCCACAGGTGATTCTTTTGAGCTGATTGGTTATGCTGGTTATCAAGTAGATAGAAAGAGAACTTTTGGAATTGCTCACTTCCTTTGATCATGTCTTGCATCTTGGGGAACCAAGAAAAGAAATTTTGTATTCTTTTAGCTACTAAAGTTGAGTAAGTAGCGGTTGCATATTATTGTGCTCAATTGTTATGGATAAAACAATAACTAAAGGATTTTGATGTCATTACACAAACTATTACATTGCTATGTGACTACACAAGTACTTTGAAATGGCAAAGAATCCTATTCATCATAAGAGAATAAAGCACATTAATGTGAGACATCACTAAAGGACAATGTTGAAAAAGGGAATATCTACATGCAATTCTACAAGACTGACGATCAAATTATAGATATCTTCACGAAGGCTTTGAGTTAAGATCAATTTGAGAAGAGCTAATTAAAGTTGGGGATGTTGAAGCTGGAATGAGCTCTTGGTTTGTGGAAGCAAATCAACTTCTTTTTAGGTATGATTAGAAGGGAATGTATCCTTTCATTTTTGTAATACGTGCTATGATAAAGACAATTCTTGTACCTTCTTGTAGCTATACATTCATAGTGATTTAATCAAGATACCTAAATTTGGAAAATAGTTTTGAGCATAACAACTAAAACTTTAGAAGGACCTGGTCCTCTCTCTAAAGTTAGCACTCTGTTCATTACATTTGATTTGCAATTGAGAACCATAAATATTGTTCTGTTTTAGATTTGTGTAAGTTGATAGATATCCCACCAATCTTGAAAAGTTGATCCGTCCTTTGCACTTTCCAAGGAACCTAAAACCCCTTTCGTTTACTTATTCTTACCCTTTACTAAGTAAAAGTACTCCATAGGACCTTATATAGTATTATTCTCTCTCTGAAGTTCTTCGAAAACCTTTCTTCTCTCTTAAACTCCTTGCAAACCTACTTCTTGTTCCTAAAAAAAGAAAATAATAATAATGTCCTAGTCTTCTAACACTGACCAGGAAATGCTCCTTGTGTTGAGTGAAATTGTTCTATCAAAAGGCCCTGTTAATGAGAATCCTAACTCTTCTACCCAAAACACCTTTATTGAAACCGGTGAAAAGAAACCATATTCCTTCTCCCTAAAACTCCCATTCTGAGGGACCTTCTAAAACCCTACTATCTCTGATCTCAAAACCTCTCAACATCTGGTTCCTCTTAACTCTATTCAACTAGTGCTCCTTTTAGGATACTATGCTGCTGGTTTAATGAGTCCATATTTCGGACTCATTTTGGGCTAGCTTGCAAAGAACGTTGTCCTTAGTGTACTACTATTTTCAATCTCTAATGAATATGCATATGTTATGTCAGGAAATGGGATTTAAGGTGCACAAATGGACAATACGTGGTAAAATCTTGGAAATAGAGAAAAAGCACAAAAAGACGGAGAAAAGAGGCATCAACTACACAATTAAAGATCTGCCAAACACTCAGAGAAACCGCCTAGCATTACAGTAACCAAGGTTCCATCTCAAGTCAGGAATGCTGTCAGAATCTATATCACAAATCATATTTCATGCACTGCCGAATGACTCAGAAGATCCCCTAAAGTTATAGCACTGAAAGCCCCAAAACCCTAACAAGAAGGCGATATGCTGGGAACTTTGGGGAATCGCCAAATTGAATTGGTGGAGTGAAGAACCATCGCCTAATGTTGCGGAAGAGGAAGCCTTGTGAAGCTGTAAAGGAAAGCAGTCAAGTGCACATTCAGCGCATCGCTGGAATGCTCGGCGATGGTCAGCCTTGATCGCCGAATGACATTTCGCAGCACAAACTCCTATACATTCGCATGGACTATATAAGCAAATTTAGAAAGGACATTGTACATACCATATCAGAACATGTTCTTTTTTTAGTTTTAGTGCATAGAACTTTTCTTTTAAAATACAAGGGTTGATAGGGTTTTCAAGCTTTTGGAAAGAAAAATTAGAGTAGGTTGGTTGGTGATAAATAACAATTTTCTATTCAATCTTGTTATCCATAACTGCATGGGCTATGTTTGGTATCAAACCTTTAATTTCTAGCATGTGTGGCTAAAACTCCCATGTTGGGAGTGTGCTATTGATATGGATTTTTGATTTATCTATTGGTTCTTTGATATTCATTCCTATATTTAATCTATAATTTCAAAGTTACAAATTTGGAATTTACTTTAGATCTCTAATTATTGCCTTAGCCGGAATGATTAAAGTATAGAATAGATAAAATGGCTGGAAATCTCTTGGGGTTTCAGTTGAAGTCCACAACCACGGATTCAATGGCCAAGGTATTAGGGGTTTTGGTGAGACTTCTTAGGCCAAGCGTCTCCCCAACAATCCACATATAATATCGTAGTTGAATCAAATGAAACACTAGTGTATCATAGCTAAACATGGGTTCCAAGCAGCCTAGATTATTCAATCATTATCAACTTGCTAGCTGGTAGATCGATTCTCATATTTGCATATCCCCAACATTTTTCCTTGATTGCTTATTAAATTGTCAACTGATATCGTGTAGTTCAATTCATACTTTTAATTATTGCAACCTGCAAGATCCTACAATTGGTTAGTCCAACAAGTCACTTCTATCTTGAACTGCGATTCCCTGTGGGATTCAAGCCCAACCTCTTAGTTGGGTTATTATATTGCCCCTGCTTCCTTCGAGTAGCTGGGTTGAGAGACATAAAAAATGGCATCATTTTTGGGGAATCAACGATTTCATAATTGAAGTGTTTGTTGAGCTTCGTTCTTACAATTAGAGTTATTTTTACTATTTTCTTCTTGAATTTGCTATTGGAAAATAGCTGTTAAAATGGAGGACGAAGGAAGTGTCCATGGTGAGAATGTTGGAGATGCGAATGATATACAAGGTGTTAACTGGGATCAAGTGGGAAACACAGGTCCTATCTGACTACCCCCGTTGTCCAGAGGAGTTAAATTTCACATAAAAGCACTATGTTGCAACTCCTTCTGCTAAAGGGATTGTTCGGGGGACTTGACCACGAAGATCCTCATGAATACCTAAGGAACTTTGTTGATGTGCGTCTCCCATTCAATTTCAAGGGAGTATTTTTAAGAAGCCATTCGATTGAGGTTGTTTCCTTTTTCTATCACCGGAGTGATAATAAGGTGGCTAGCTCAGCTACCTCGTGATTCTATTACTTTATGGGAGGAACTGCAAAATGCATTCCTTGAAAGATTTTTCCCTCCCTCGAAAATTATAAAGTTGAGAAGAAGTGTTGAAAATTTCAAGCAACTGGAGGGTTAGTCATTGCATGAAACATGGATCCAATTTCGGAAACTTCTACTCCAATGTCCAAACCATGGAGTTTCAGACCATATGCTTTTGCAATACTTCTACGTAAGCCTCGACGTGGTTAACAACGGAGTAGCTAATCAGTTGGTGGGAGGAGGACTAATGACACAAACATTCACTGAAGCTTGTGACCTCCTAGATGGCATGACAAAGATTAACTGAGTAGGGTATACAAGAGATGACATGGTACCTTCAGGGCACAAGGGTCCATCTAAGGATCAGCTTACCAAGGATCAAGAAAAGGATGACAACATGGCTAAAATGTTAACTCTGCTTGATCTACTGACTAAGCATATCATGGGAGGAAATTGTAAAAATGCGAATGCTATGGGAGCTGCTAGAGATGTGATATTTGATGGTGCACCATTTGAAGGTGGTTTTAATGGGAAGATACATTATATGGGAAACCAAATAGTGGTTTCTCAACCGATTTTTCCAAGGCCACTCGGGAATCAATGTTGGAACAACAACACCAGATGGCGAGATCGTGCATGGGCTGATCTGACCAACCTCAAGTTGGAGGGTAGAGAAACCGTGATATGATGGGAGATAGGTATGTTCCACCTCATGATAGGGTGAAAGTTACTGACCCTATAGTGAATCAAGAGAATCTTCGGACTGAAGATATGGTCACCCAAATCTTGAGCAAGGTGGAAGCCTCTGATAAAGTCTTAAAGGAGATGAAGTTTGATTTTTCTCAGTTGAGTCAAACAATGATATCACTTTCAGCGTCTATTAAGCATTTGGAAACTCATCTTGGAAACATATCATCTTATCTAAATCAGCATCCAAAAGGAGGTTTTCCTAGTGATACGATAGCCAATCCCAAGGGAAATGATCAACAATGCTTAGCCATAACCACTCGTAGAAGAAAAGTGGTAGAAGGCATAAAACCATCTCTGGTTGTTGAAGAACGCCTGACTGAAGTGGGAGAAAAAGAAGGTGCAGTTACTGTTGAAGTTGACGAGTATGAAGCTCATGATGAAATGGTGTTGCTCTTGGTAATCCCAAGAGTGACAAGCAAGTGAAGACTTGGGATGATACTGTGAATGTTAAGAAACTATGCCTCAAAAATTCAAGTCCAACTGTGAAGTTGAAAACACCTCAAAGTGAAGGCTGATCCTCCTTTTCCTCAGAGATTGAAGAAGAAAGAGGAGGATGCAAAGTTTCAAAAATTTCTCTCTATGTTTGACTCGTTGTCGATAAATATTCCACTTGTGAAAGCATTGACTGAAATGCCAGGTTATGCTAGATTCATGAAGGAGTTGGTCACGAAGAAGTGAACTCTTGAGTGTGACACAATCAAAGTGTCTCACAATTGTAGCATAATTTTAACACAAAAGTTGGTGCTGAAGAAAGAAGACCTAGGTGCATTCACTATTCCATGCACCATTGGAGCCTCAAAGTTCAGTAAGGCACTATGTGACTTGGGATCAAGTATAAACCTTATGTCGCTAGCCATATTTGAAGAAGTGCGATTGGAGACCCCTTCACCAACAACAATGCAGCTACTCATGGCTGATCGGTCTATCAAATGACTAGTTGGGATTTTACATAATGTGTTGGTGAAGGTGGACAAATTCATTCTTCCTGCTGATTTTGTGATCTTAGATTGTGAGGTGGATACCGACGTGCCAATTATCTTGGGTAGGTCGTTCTTAGACACCAGTCGAAGTGGTAAGCAAACTATTAATCTACCTACGTAGAATGTGGTGGAGGATGAACATAATTTAGGCTACAATGAGAATGTGACAAAAAATTAGTCGCAAACGCGGGATGAGAATCGTGAAGGTACATATGATAAGAAAAAAAGTCTACTAAAACTCCTACTCCCTTCCCACGACCTCCTTTACCCTTCTGTTGAGATTGACAAAGAAGGCCAAAGATGGTTAATATTGCAATTCCATCTCTATGTTGAAGTAATTGTCCATCAACCTCTCTCTCATTGAAGTGTTAGAGCTGATGCCTGCGTATGGAAAGTTTATGAAATATTTTTCACTAATAAGAGAATTGTGAGTTTGGAGATTCTGTCACTAATAAAAGAACTATGAGTTTTGAATCAATAGTAACTTGCACCATTGTAGTGCAATAGCAACCTGTTCTTTTAAGTAGAAAAAAAAAGGATCCTGGAACGTTCATTGTCCCTTGCATTATTTGAGCTTTCAAATTCACAAAGAATTCATGTGATATAGGAGCTAGCATAAACTTGATGCCTCTTGTAATGTTCATATAATTGGGCATGGGATTTCCTAAACTAATAACAATTCGGCTACTTATTCTGGATCATATAGTAAAAAGACCTATAGGTATTTTGTATGATGTTCTGATAAAAGTTGAAACATTCATATTTTTGGTGGACTTCATGATTCTTGGTTGTGAAGATGACTTCGATGTTTTTATAATTGGGAAGACCATTTCTGACCATTAGGTGTGCATTGGTTGATATTGAAACTTGGCAATTAATAGTCAGGCTTAACAAAACAAAAGTAATTTTGAATTTCTATAAGTTGATAAAGCACTCTAGTAATATAAGAGTGGTTATTATTATTATTTTCATTGATGAGGTAAAACTAAAGGTGCCTATCAAGGAGAGATTGGGCGTTGAGACGTTAATGACAGTGATCATGAATGTTAATGGGGATGGCATTGTTGATTACGATGAAATGTTTAATATACTTTTTGGCAATGGTCGAAAAAAATCCACAATGAAAGCTTGAATTAGACTTGAAAAATAGGGAGACACCACCTACCTAACCGTCTAGGAGCCTATAGTCTTAGAACTTAAAGCTTTTCCCTCTCATCCATGATATGTATTCTTAGGTTCTAATAACATATTGTCGCTGATTATAGCTACAGATCTAAATGATAAGTAAGTAGAGGCATTGACATCAATGCTAAAGCAGTTCAGAGTACTATTAGATGGTCTATTGCTGACACTATAGGCATTCCACCAAGAATATGCTCCCACAAGATTCAACTTATGCCATAATGCAAACCCAACATAAGCATAAGCATAAGCATAAGCAAAGATTAAATGCACCCATGTATGAGGTTTTCGAAAGGAAAATTATCAAGTGGTTGTATGTTGGTATGGTGTAACCTATTATAGATAGTGAATAGGTTAGTCTAGTTCAATGTGTACAAAAGAAGGAAGGGCCATTGTGGTTCCAAGTACGAATAATGAGCTAATTCCAATGAGATCAGTCACAAGTTGAAGAGTTTGCATGAACTACAAAAAGCTAAATACATGGACTGAGAAAGATCATTTTTCAATGTTCTTCATGGATCAGATGTTAGGTCATCTTGCTCGAAAAGGATAGCATTATTTTCTAGATGGTTATCGGGTTACACTAAGATATCAATTGCACTTGAAGATCAAGAGAAAACCACTTTCACTTATCCATGTGAGAAATTTGTATTTAAGCCGATTCTATTTGTGTTATATAATACACCGACGACATTTCAACATTGTATGATGCACATCTTCTTAGACATAGTGGAAGAAACAATTGAGATATTTATGGATTATTCATTATGGTAGGTGATTCGTTTGAAGATTTTTTAGTTCACTTGAATGTTATACTTAAAAGATGTGAAGAATGTAATCTAGTATTACACTGAGAGAAGTGTCACTTTATGGTTAAAGAAGGTATAGTCTTGGGCCATTGAATCTCCATCAAAGGCATCGAGGTTGATAAAGTAAAAGTTGAGGTGATTGAGAAATTTTCCCTATCTATCTCGATAAAAGGTGTGAGGAATTTCCTAGAGCATAGTGGATTCTACAAATACCCTTCACAAATATAGTGGAAAGGATTTTGAAGAGGTTTCGAGAGAAATTGTGTCTTTACCTATGCTAATACATGTATTAAAAATCCTTGCATAGCTAATGCCATGATTTCTCATGTACTAGTTATACATAGCATAATATCAAATAGAGTGTGCATGAGGTTTACATACATTAAAAGCACGTATCAAACTAGATATTAAAGCTACACAGAGCTAATGCATGTTGTTTTTTTTTTTTTTCTGTTAATGAATCCTACCAAATGATCCTCTTATTCTATCAATTATTGGTAGAGGTAGGGGTGACAATTTCAACCCATGTAAGGTGAAAGGAGTCCATTTAACCCATATTTATTTTAACGGATCACTCATGTTTGTTAAATGGATAAAGGTGGTTGTTCTATTTTAAGAGCTTATACAAATATGGTCAAAATGGGTAAAATACGGATACCTGTATAGACCCATAGATCTCTCACTCATAATAAAAAAAGTTCTTAATTGCACTAATAAAATATTTTTGTGCGTGTGAATTTTTTTAAAACTTTCTTTAAAAATTATGGGAGCGGTAGTGGGGGGGGGGGGGGGTAGGGAAAATGTTTTATTATTTTTTATTTTTCTTTAAAAAAAATTGAGGGTGGCG
>JAPFFP010047917.1:0-10112 GCA_026153255.1 Solanum medicagineum
GGTCAACTTGCCCCTTTCATTTCGTGTTTCCTTTGAATTATACCAATACTGTAAGGTGTGGGGTGTTACACATTCAAATATTACAAAGTAGGCCAAAATCAACTTATAAAAGATTAAAATAGTATCTTTGATAGATAATATTGAAAACGACCAACCAGGTCATTACAACTACAACCTGTAATCGGGGTCTCGTGGTCTTATCTGACAGATTTTTAGGAGGGACAAATTTGAACTTTCCTAATTTCGTAAGGTTATGCTACATCATTTTAATCCCAAAATGACCCTTTTTCATCCATATACAACCATAATCTACTGCATTCTCCTTCATTCAAAATACTCCTAAGTCTGAACCTCTCCAAAATACTCTCAAGTTCTTCAAGGCCTTCAAGAAAAGAGTCCAAGATAGGGTTTTAGATTTCTTACACTCTTCAAAAAGATTTTCATCTCCAATTAGACCAACATATATGGGTTTTGTTTGTGGATATTTTTCCTCCATAAAGCTCAATCATTCCTCTTCTTCATATGTTTTCTAGTCATGGAAACTTATGAAAATTTCAACTCTTTTATATGATGATAATATGAAGTAATTTATGGTATTCTACCTTTGTACACTATATTGCATTGAAATACCACGTGAAATTTATGGATTTTATGAGAGTTAAGGAAGTCCTAACTAATCTTTATTTTGTCATGATGGGTTACTTGAATGATTTGAAAAGGGTCTTGTTTATTCTCCTCGTATCCTAGATCTTGACTTTTGCATGATTTGAGCATATATGAATACCCACCATGTTTAATTAAAGGTGTGTACCAAGCTTCTTGTGTTGATGAAAACCTTATGGCAAAACATATAAATTATGAATGTTATGAATTTGAAGGGCTATTATGCATGCTATGAGATATGAGAATATTGTGAAAATCATGAATGATATGAAGCCATATCTTGATGTTATGAAGCTCTGATTTTGAAAAGCTACTCTATGAACACATTATGATGCCTTGCATATTATGACTATAAGTATAATTTGAGTATTCATTGGGATTGTGACCTAGCACCGAGAGGACCTTGGTAGATAATCATTATTCCTTAACTATATTGCAACCATAGGTTTATGAATTAGCTAATGGATCCTTATATCTTATGTTTCATGATTGACCAAAAGTGTGGTGTTCCCGTATGATGCATGTTAATTAAATACTGAAATGGATGGTATTCCTATAAGGTTATTATCATATGTTAATAAAAAAAGGATGTTGTTCTCATGAGGTATTTATGAAGCACTTTTTGAAATGGGGGAGTTCCTGTAAGGTGAGTGTTTGGTTTACCTTGGGAAAGTAGACCACTTCTAGTCCTGTGTTGAGTGAACATTGGGGTTCCATGTACTATCTCACTTGGTTTGACATGTCGGTTATGGACCTTTCCCATATATGTATGATATATTATGTGACTTGATGATTCGTCATGCATTCTTTAGTTAAGGAATTTAGCATATATGATATATTGAGCCTATTTCTATTGTTTATGATTATGCATATTATTTAATTATGGCTTATGTGCTTTTATTTTCATTGTACCCCACATACTTAGTAAATTCCAAGTACTAAGGCATACTTTTGCCTATATGATCTAACCATGTATGGATCGACGCTCCTATTCATCCTCCTCCTCCACGTGGCTAAGCGGGTCGATTGATGATTCCTATTGTTGAGTCCTCCATATTTGGGAACATTATCCACTTACTTTCATGCTTATTTAAGACTTGTCTAACTCTTGATATTTATCTTTTGAGGATAAGCCCAGGAGATGTCTTCGCCCCCATTCCACTCTTTCTTAGAGTTGTTGTTAGATACAGATTTGTATGTTATGAGCTCGACTCTTATTATGTTTATGTATTATCATTGGTACTTATCCACTTCTTATGCTTGTTGTATATTATGATGAGATGGAAGTCCTAAGCTCCTAATACCCTGATAGCGTGAGTCATACTTACCCGCCCCTTAAACTTTATTTGCTATGTGGTCATGCTAATCCTCTTCCCTACAACATCCCCATAGCTTGAGTCCAAAGTCCTGCTACCACTAGAATTATATGGTTATTGCTTAATTATCCAACCCTAACTGAGGATGTTCTATGTATGCTTAATAGGCTTGTTTGGGGTCTCTTCAGGTTCTCCATTTGGGTCGTGACAAAGCCGTAGACTGGCTCATAGGATCAAACCTTTAACAAAATTCTTGTCTTTAAGTTTTTCAAGCTTAAAAACATGAGGGTGTTACAATATCTCTCCCTTGCGAGCATTCGTCCTCAAATAAGACTGAAATAGGCTTGAATAGAGTAGGAACATAGTCATCATCAGAGCATCAATGCAAAAATGCAACTCAATCATCATTTTCATGAAATCGTCAAACTTATACATCACATATCATTTAAAAATGGTTTCATGATCATGCAACTTAACAAGAGATGCGTACTTAAGAGAATTTTGAAGGAATGGATCGCATTAAGTACCTTAAGCTTGAATAGAAGAAAAGAGGTAATGGTATCATTTTATCAGGTTCGCCTCAATCTCCCAACAACTTAGTGGTTTCTCCATAACACTTTGATGGATGCAACCTCTTTTTATCTCAAATTCTTCACTTGCCAGTACAGAATTTCAATTGGTACTTCTTTGTAAGTCAAATCTCCCTCAATAGACACATCTTTCAATAGAACAATAGAATTAGGATCACCCAAGCATTTTCTTAAAATTGAAATATGAAACACTAAATGAACCATAGCTAATTCCATTGGCAAATCTAGTTCATAGGCTATCTTCATAATTCTCTTCATTATCTTATAAGGTCCTGCATATTTAGGACTTAATTTGCTTTTATCTTATAAGGTCCTGCATATCTAGGACTCAATTTATCTTTCTTGCTGATTTCGCCCAAGTTGCAGCTCCTTTTAGAGGATAAAGAAGTCGCTGTCAATAAATAGAACCTAACAAAGATTAGGGTTAAACCGACAGGGAATACGTAGACCAAAGAGGATTCGATGATCGTAATTTAGGTGGTTAACCAACTTACTTCCAGGGTTGCAATAATCAATGGAAAATAAAACTAAACTAACTTAACACAAGAGAGAAATCAATATGGAGAGAAACTAGGGTGTTGTGTCACCTATGATTCCCTAACTCAGTATCACCGGATAACCTAATTCTTTTCTAGTGTGTAGAATGTAGGATGGTAAGTTAAGTTCACCAAGCCTTTCGGTCAAAGGTAAAAGGAGAATTTTACTATACAACTTGGCCCATCTCCATAGGTGCATTACTAACCCCTTACCTAATAGTCCAAGTACAACCTCCCCTTGGCCCAGTTTGGTTATTAGATGAGAACACATCAATCGGATCCTATTAATTAATCTCTTTTCCTATTCATTACGACCTTGGCCCAGTCTGTAACACTAGGCGGGTTTAAATGTTGGCCACCATCAGAAAATATGTAAAATGAAGAGAGTTAATTAATACATGTATGCACACTTTCCAAGAAGTATGAATTATCCAGTTTTGCTTTGTTAGTTCTTCATGGTTCCCATGTCCCTAATTGTGGATTTGGCTACTCATGCTTGTGTAGATGTAAAAATTATGGATTAAGAAAACATAATTGAACACTTACACAATAGAATTAAGATCAAGAAAATCTAACTTCAATAAGAATCACAAGCTTCAAGATAAAATTCTAATACAAGTATTCTCAAAGACTCTCCAAAGTACAATAACAACAACAACATACCCAGTGTAAGTAATTTCACTATTTTCTGTCTCTAATTACCGAGTTCTCTGAGTACCAGGTGAAAACTTATGATAAATAACCTAAAAAATCTATTTATAATAAGTAAAATACAAGTCCTAACTGAAATAGGATAACTGGTCGGTATACCATATGAAAGAGGTTTACGGGCCGTATTGCATTCCACAGACCATAATTGGGGTGTCGTACAAAGCTGTGGGAAATTTGGACTTCAACTCTATAACACCCCTCTACGACTCGTGAAGTACTTATGACCCATAAAGGGGTTTCATCTGATGAATCTTCAGAAAGTGCAAATCTTTGATCCTCAGGGTACGAACCATCTTTTACGACTCATAAATCAATCGACGACATGTCTGCATGTTCATAGAATGAACTTCAGAAAATAGCCCCTCACTAGAATTATTCATAAAAGCACTTTATGACCCGTAGATTGATCTACACCCCATAAAGGTTCTCGTATAGCAGTAAAATTCAGTAACTTCTACACTTTTTTTTCCCAAAATCAAGGCCATACCTGTAATCCTGCAAATATAATACAAAGCACATAAAAGCAACCAACCTCACATTAAGAACACACAAAATTCCAAGTTTTAAGCATCAAAACTGCTCTGTTTTGAAAGCACATCAACACCCTCAAGTTAAAATTGTTGCTTGTCCTCAAGGGACAAACTCAATCTATATATATAATATAGTAACAGAAAGACCTTAACCAAATGGTATGCACCACATAAATCTCAAACTCAGATACCCACACCACCTTTTCAAAATAGAATCAAATAGTCATCTAGCAAACCAATATAGACTAGTGCATATGAGAACGTAACTATGACAAGTGTGGTACTATCACAATCTTTGAACAAGTCTAATGCTAACACTCCAATGCAAGTGCCCTACAGAAAAAAGTCCCATATCTGACACTCAATGATGTTTTCATGTATAACCTTGGTACTTTGCAACATCACTCACTCTCTTAAAAGATATTCATATATCATGCCTAATACCATAGGCTTTCCCCTATACTCATGACTATGACCTTCAACTAACTGGACTAAGATCACTTTAAGACTTTCTAGGCTTGTAACGTAGGCTCAGGGTGCTTTGGGATGATAGTTTAGGAACATAGTGACTAAAGGTCCTTCTTGACTATTTTTATTCTATACTTTTGTCCTACCAACTCTGTTATTTTCACTTCATTCTCCCTTTCTCCTATTTCGAGATTTTCTAGGTGCTTTCTTTTTATTTTTCAGCCTTTTGCCTTGTTTTTACACTTCATTTTTCTTTTTTAGCTCACAACTAAGGCATCACTTATTTTTCTTGCACATAGTGCTTAATTTTCCTTTTTCTCTATATCACTAACTCCCCTCCTTATTTTTATGTTTCGCCCTTATACCAGTCACCTTCAAGTTAGGCTTTTGGCCTGTGTTGAGGTGCATAAGATCCATCCTCCGAACTAGGGCCACTTTTTGCTGCCACCCTCAACTTAGGCTTTCTGGCTCAATCAAGGTGCACAATGTTCAATGAAGGACCAGGTCCAATTTCAGGATTTTACAATTAACAAGGCTTGGTTAATTAGGTGTTTTCAAAGAATAGGTACATGTTAGGCTCAAACATTAGGAACATGGGATATATTGCAATTTTGGTTGGTTATTTAGGCTAAGTGGGCTATTAAGAATAATGGCATAAAATCCTTTCTAAATCCAATCAATCTACAGTCTAACTTGGAGTAGGGCAAGTTTTGAATTAGCACAAAACACATAAATTAGCAAATTAGGCTCACACTCACATGGCACTGCATACATTATCAACAAAAGACTCTCAGATCATGCTTTTTTATCTCAATATATCATCACTTATCAGAACAAACATTGTCACACACCTAAACATACATGGTTGCTATCTAACTACTAATCTAAATTTTTGGTGGGTATTATTTTTTCAAACAAATCATAAAAAACATGCTATATGCCACAAGTATTAGTACTATATGCTGCAAATACTATCTAAACATCCTAAATATGCTGGTTCAGTAGAGAGTAAATATCCACAGGGAAAAAGAACACAAGCAAGAAAACCTCGAGATCAAAAATTGGGGTAGTTATGGACCCAAGCACTCATACTTCACTGAGTCCCATAACTACCCGCGCCACATTGAAAAAGATGTGCATTGTCCCCAATACACAAAATCAGATCAAAATAAAACATAAAGGTGTCAAAAATCATACCTGGACTCCTACGCGCCTGTATCCACCTTAGATTGCCTCCCAAGCAATGCCTGATTTATTGTCGTGTCATGACATAGATGGCTTGAGTACTTAGACTTTCTCAAAATCACATTCTTCCACAGTCTTTCTCTCTTCCACATTTCCAAAATATGACTTCACTCTTTGTCCATTTACTTTGAAGGTTCCTCCACTTCTTGTCTCTAACTCAATAGACCTATGATCAAAGACATGTGCTACTTGCAAGGGTCCCATCTATCTGGATTTGATGTTCCCAAGGAACAATTTCAATCTTAAATCGTAGAGAAAAACCAAGTCCCCTAGTGTGAATTGGCAGTTCTCTATGTGACGGTCATGTTACAACTTTATCCAATGTTTGTACAAGGTTAGGATCTAATACGCCTTCAATCGAAACTCATCAAGCTTATTGAGTTTGAAACGACCCCGAAAAGTACACAAAAATGTGCCTTGGAAGCGCCCAAAATTGTAATTTTCATATATCTCAAAATTCGTGCGTGATATCAAAAATTCGACTTCATATTGTTGATTAGGGGAAAACATTGAGTGAGAAATAGGTCTAAACCCAATTTTAGAATAGCAGTGACGATTCGTGCCCCTAACGCGACGCGGCCAGGGCGCGAATCAGTGTTATTTTTGGCCTTGTTTGGTCCAAGGCCTTTGGGTCTTGGGCCTAAGTCTTGCCATACATAAAAACACCTATAACTAGCCATATTTCACCTTCATATCATACAAGACATTCTCCAATACTCTTTAAAACTTTTAGACAAATATTTCATTCAAAATTCAAGTGCCAAAACTCATTCCAGATCTTAAGGATTTCATTTAAGCTTCAAGTCTTCATTCCAATCTTCGTCAAGAAATTCTCCAAAGTTGAGGTATATGGGTTTCAACCATTGGGTCCTTTCACCCATGGTGCCCTAGCTTTCTTTATACATAAATTTTATTTTTCTAAGTTGATTTTATTATGGGTCTTACTATGAATTTAACAATGAACTATGTTGGGGTTTCATAAAAGTGTGACTGTTTAAGCATGTTTTGACCTATGAATCTAGTATCTTTTTTGAGATTTGGTGAAGGTTTTCAATGTATATTGCATGAGGATATTACCAAGTATTGTTGGGTTGATTTGCTTCAAGTTTTCTTGCATGATTTCACTCTTGAATTGCATGATTTTACACTAGTATTGCACACCCATCAAATATTTGATGAAATAATATTCGAATTAGGGTTCTTGAGTTATTGATGATCTATTCCATGGCCCATGAGACAAGTGACTTTATGATGACGAAAGTAATATATGAATGTGTTGATTTCATGGAAAGTAGCTATAGTGTTGCAAGTGACCATACCATAGATGAGGGGTCTATACCTCATCCACCTTGTCGGGTGGTGGCAATCCCGTACTACCATAGATGAGGGGTATATACCTCATCCACCTTGTCGGGTGGTGGCAAATCCCGGGTAGAACCTCATCCACCTACCAAGCGGGTCGCATGCGTTGGATTCCAAGTACTAAGTTATTGGTCTATGAAGATGGTCTCTGCCGACGCATGTAATATGTTCTATATAAGCATATTTTACTTCAAGCATCATTCATACATGTCATATTGTTATCATGCTATCCATTGCTTATGATATTGCATTTTGCCTATGTTGCCTATCTCATGTCCATTGCATCTTACATACTTAGTACATTCAAACGTACTAATGCATACTCTATGCCTACATGATGTTATCATGTAAGAACCGGAGCTCCATTTGATCATCCTCCTCCTCCACGTGGCTAGTACGATTACTCTCAAAGCAAGTTGGTGAGTCCTCAACTCCGAGGACATACTTCTCTTGATTTATGCTATGTATTTACTCTTTTTATTTTGGAAATTTATGACTATGAGGGTGAGCCAGGAGATTTTCTTGGCTCCCGCTCTTATGTATGTATTAGAGGTGTTGTTGGAACCTTATGACGTATTAATGCTACACTATTGGCTTGTTATGTTTCTCTGATATCAAGGATATCCCTTAGCCCCATATTTCCCTCTTTTACTATCTTTTGTTGTTGTTTTATTATTTCTGCGACCATGGATGTGTAATAATATGCTAAGAAGCTTGATTGGGATCCCTTCGAGTTCCCATTCATCGTGTCATGTCTAGGCCCTAGACTTGGATAGTGACAAACTTGGCATTAGAGCATTAGGTTGTTAATGGTCCTCGACATCCAATACGCCGCGTTGATTAGAGTCTTATTCATGGTTGTGTTGTGCACCACAACTTTGAGTAAGAGACTATGAGACGTTTTAGGAAATGTTTCCCTTCTTCATGATATATGTCGTGCAATAGAAGTTAGGTAAGGTTTCCCCTCTAACGTATGTTCTTTACAATTTTAAGATCATGCCTAACACAAGAGGAAGAAGAGCCCGCACTCTCGAAGAACAACCCAGGTCATGTAGAGCTCCGGGATGCTCTCACCTTGCTAGATCAAGCCATGGCCAATTAATTAACCAAGGGGCCCAATCCCCTCATGCTCCTACTCCGGCATCTTGGGTGAGGGACTTTATGAGGATGAACCCATGGGAGTTCTATGGGTCTAAAGTGGATTAGGACCCTCAAGAATTTGTTAATGAGGTGTATAAAGTGCTGAGTATTATAGGTGCTAGATCGGAAGAGAAGGCAGAGTTGGTGGCTTACCAACACAAGGGGGTGGCCTAAATATGGTATACTCAATGGAAGGAGGAGAAAGAGAACAAAAATGTGATTCTTTGGGAGGATTTTAAGGTGGCTTTCCTCAACTAGTTCTTTCCTCCTGAGCTTAGGGAGGCCTAAATGATGGAGTTTATGAATTTGAAGCAAATATCTATAAGTGTGAGGTAATATGCCCTCAAGTTCAACCAAATCTCTAAATATGCTCCACACTTGGTTGCCGACTCGAGGTCTGGAATGAATAAGTTTGTGATGGGCGTATCCAATTTGGTAGATAAGTGTCATGCTACTACATTTGTTAGTGACATGGACTTGTCCTGCCTTATGAACTATGCAAAACAATTGGAGAGGGAGAAATTGAGAAGAGAAGGGGTAATGAGGCCAAGAGAGCCCGTCTTAATTGTAGGTTCCAAAGTCCCAAAGGTGGTCGGTTTCATCAAGGCCAAGGGTCCTCAAATGTTCCTAATAGAAGGTTTGCCAATGACTACCCAAGTGCCCAAGGTGATGGTGGTGTGGTGCCTAATACTATGTGTCCAAAATGTGGTAAGGGTCATGGTGGCCCATGTTTGAGGGATACCAATGCATGTTTTGCTTGTGTAGAGGTAGGCCACAAGATGATTGATTGCCTAGGTAACCGGAACAAGGGTAAGGATGTTCAACCACAAGGCCAGGGTGCAAATGCGGTTCCTTTGGGGAGAGGAAGCCAACAAGGTAGTGCCCGAAGGCACAATCAGTTCTATGCATTACAAGGGAGATAAGGGGTTGATGTGGTTCCCGATGTCATAACCGATATGTTAAAAATCTTTAATTTTTATGTGCATGCATTGATAGAGTCGGGTGCCATTATTTCTTTTATTACTCCTTTTGTTGCCAAAAAGTTTCATGTTGAGTCCAAATTGTTGTGTGAGTATTATGAGGTGTCTACTCCCATTGGTGTATATATTGTTGCTAGAAAGGTTTACAGAAATTGTCCCATTGGCATCTTTCATAAAATATTGCCTTGTGATCTTTGAGTTGGATATGGTGGATTTTGATGTCATTCATGGGATGGATTGGTTGCATGCATATCATGCCTCTATTGATCGTAGAACCCGTAGGGTCAAGTTCCAATTCCCAAATGAACCCTTCCTTGAGTGGGAGAGTCATGATGTGGTAGTCAAAGGTAGGTTTATCTCTTGCATTAAAGCCCATAGGCAGATCTCTAAGGAGTGTCTCTACCATCTTGTGAGGGTTAGGGATGTGGACTCAAAAGTCCTGTCATACCCTAAGTTCCGTTAGGGTGGACTGGCACCCGTTGCCGATAAGGCCCGGGAGAACCAACCTGTATCTATGCGCTTCCTGTATATATTATAAGGGATTTCTATGTTTGACCACGTTTTTAAGAAA
>JAPFFP010047918.1:0-10111 GCA_026153255.1 Solanum medicagineum
TTAGAATATTAGAAATTAAAGTTAAATATTCTTGAAACTTCATCTTTCTTATTGCACAAGAAAGATTGGTTTGTGCTATGTTGAAAATGTTTATCGTTTGACTGACGATTACTTTGTTTTATTAGATCTTAATGTATAGCTAGTTGAAATAAACTAAGTTAACGTTCAACTATAAAAGTTCATACAAAAGGGATATGAAAAACATCAACACTAGCATATATTGAGAGAATTACATACTACTTATTAATGGAAGTTGTAAAAAGACACTTATTCATACAATTACTTTTTAACGGGACCAGTGAAAGCTAGAATAGTCTGTATAAATGTGAATATGAGAAGTACGATAGCTGCCACAGTTGAAGCTCCCACCCAAGGACTACTGAAGTAATTCCGCAACAAATTTGCCTTCATTTTGTTCCATGGTTTTTTACAATGTTTAACTGTTTTTCTGCATTCTTCTTTGTAATAGAAGTTGCGATCCGGAACAAGAACCCCATTTCCAATTTTGTTGAAGAGGTTAGCCACTTCTTTATTGTCCCCTAACCAGTTTTCTATGATTCTATTATGGCAAAGTAAATTCACATCTTTATCTGACTCGATAAGTTGATCCATGAAAACTGCAAAATTGCTGAAATGTTTAGGTTGTACATCAACTGACTGTTGCTCATAAGCAATGAGATTCCTCAAGAGGACTTCCGTACTATCTTCGATTCTGACCCGAGGAATTGTCATCAATCCATTCTCGAACTTTATACTATCAAATGCACTTGTCTTAAAATTGGCTTTTGCAAAGCTCACTCCAGCTTCAGAAAGCTCTGTTGCATTTTGCATGACCACAAGCCACGTTTGGTCATCGTTATCTTTGCCATTCCCTGCCTCTATAAGGGATTTGAAAAGCTTTGTTGCATTTGACGTGACGATAAGCCTCAGTTTAGAAAGAGCTTTGTAAAAGCCATTCCCAGCAAGACGAAGATGTCTACATACTAAATAAAGTATATTTTTTATATTATAACATCCTCCCGCCTCTATAACGGATTCAGAAAGCTCTGGCTCACTTGGCTTTTTGCCATGACATGAAATCGCATGTTGTAAATGAAGTAAATGTTTGATATTACCTCCTGTCATCTCTACAATGGTTTCATTGGTCATTTTTGGCAAGTCAACAAAAAAGGGAAATGACATACGCACGAGTAATCCCAATGGAAATTCACCATCTCGCTTTGTCATGTTCTGAAGCTTGTCGAGGACGAAGAAAGGAAGTTGGTTTTCTAGTAAACTCAAGTCTCGCATTATGCAAAGATCAATATTCATAATTTTGTCTTCTCCTTCTGGACACATTCCGCAACACTCTCGAATAAACTCAACCACAAAACAACCATCAAGCAACAACATTTGACAAAATTCATCAGTTTCTACATCATCGTAACACTTCAATGCTTCCTCCTTCAGTCCCTCCAATTCTTTGATGCAACTTTCCACATCAAGCTCCTCTTTTCGTTCAAGAAATCGCCGTAGGTATAACAATTTGTACTTTTCCATTGGATGAAGTTGAACATCTTTTTTATGGTAAGGACCAATAGAGACTATCTTTGGTCTATAAGCATCGGGATTTGATTCACGTAGGCACACATTTACTTTGAATATGGTACATGATTTAATGGATGAATTGCCCAAATCCTTCAACTTTTTCTCAATGATTTGATTTATGTTAATTGAATGATTCCCTTTGCTCCCTTCTTTAATCTGTAATGAATAAGAGACAATTGTTTGTTTTGCAATTTATAGAATTTCAGAATGAATTTCGTTTATGATGGTGATGGTATAGAAAGGACTGAAAATGGAGGAGGGTGAGGGTATAACTAGGAATGAAATAGAGGAAGATTATAAGGGTAAAAATTAAATAATTTGATGACATTTTTAAAGCTAAAAATGAGTTGGAATGACATCTCATCGTTCAAATATGTAGATAAGACACACAGAGTATTTCAAGTTGTGTTCGAATGTCCACGAGACACACTTTTATTAAGTTCAAATGTCTAAATGATCAATCGATAATTTTATTTTAGGTAGAATTAAAATTACATAGAAAAACTAATTAAAAATATCATTTAAAAGAAAAAGTTCACATAGATGCATGATACTAATTAATTGGTCATATATTTTAATAATATGAATATGATTGTTTTAGGATTTATGATCTATATATTTAATATCCAAAAGAAAAGTAAGATAATAAAATCAAAACAAATTTATATAGTTTTCATAAATAGAGATACCTCATCTTTTTCAGTTTGAGGAATTCGTGAAATTGGTGCCATTCTTCTGGCGGCACAATTTGTTCTCTGTGATCGAACTCTAATTCCTATAAAATACACATTCTTTTTAATTTCAATTCATAGAGTACTATGGCTATTATTATTATTATTACATTTAATCCAAAGCAATTCAATGCAGAACAAAAGAAAAAATAAAGCAAAAGAAGAGAAATTATATAACATCTTACTTTATGAAAAGAACCCTAATATACCTGTCAAAACATGCAGGAACAGAAACTATAACTTGATCTAGTAAAAGTCAAAAGATCAGGAAGAAATACACCTATTAATTTAATGGAAAATACACACTCTTTCATTTCCGATAATTTTTTATATGACATACTTACGATCAAAAGATTAAAAAAGAATGTTGATACGTTTATATATTTTTAGAATAATACCATAAGATTCATAAGTTTTATTACTTTCTAAAATTCTTTATCAAGTCAAAATAAAAAAAAATTGGAACAGACACTTCTAAAGACTCACTATGTTCCCTTTGAAATCTTTGCACAGAAAAATTAGGAGGCTTCATTGTGCTTTAAAGAAAATTTTATTTCTGCTATGTATTTTCACAATGAGCAGCCAACAACAATAACAATAACATACATATTAAATCTCACAAGTGCGGTCCAGGGAGAGTAAAATATTTATCTCATAGAAATAGAGACTGTTTCCCGAAGATTCTCAACTCAAAAGTTTCAACATTTTCACAATGAGCTAGTTACTTGAAAAATAATGAATGAAAAAAAATTATTTTTCATACCACAAATTTCTCAACGAAAAAAGAACTCTATTTAATGGTGTGAGAATAATGGTAGAGATTGGAAGGACTCTTTGTAGCATGTAAGTTGTTTGTGTGAAGATTAATAAAATGTTTTTGAAACGGAAGTTGATTTACATTTCAAATAACAGAAACAAAAGCATTTGTGTTTTTTCATATTCTCATTCTTTTTCCCTTTTACACTAGAAAAATATTATGTAAATCATGCCATTTGATACTCTTTAAGAAAATATGTATTGTATATATTAATATTTCACATCGTTATAATTTTTATACTTTCCTCAGAGTTACTTGAGAAACTAACAACACAATATTGTACAAAAATATTTAACATTGTGATGATAGCACACCATTTAAAAAAAAAACACACAAAATTTGTAACCAAGAAACTTTCTAGTTAAGTGGTAATTACTCCTTTCTCCTTAAGACTTCAAATTTAAGTCTAAAATAGGTTCACGTTTTGAAATAAAATTTTCTATAGTGAATTAGAATCAATTGAACCTAAAAGAATATAATAATGAGAAATGCACAAAATTAAATTACCTTGTGACCGTATAATCTTTTGCTTTATGTTTATTGAATGATCCACTTTGCTCTCTTCTTCAATCTGTAATGAATAAGAGACAATTGTTTGTTTTGCAATTTATGGAATTTCAGAATGAACTTCGTTTGTGATGGTGATAGTATAGAAAGGACTAAAAATGGAGAAGGATGAGGGTATAACTAGGAATGAAATAGAGGAAGATTATAGGGGTAAAAATTAAATCATTTTATGACATTTTTAAAGCTAAAAATGAGTTGGAATGACATCTCATACGTTCAAATATGTTGATAGGACACACAGAGTATTTTAGGTCGTGTTCGAATGTCCACAAAACACACTTTTATTAAGTTCAGATGTCTAAATAATCAATTGATAATTTTATTTTAGGTAGACCTAAAATTACAGCGAAAAGACTAATTAAAAATATCTTTTAAAAGGAAAAGTTCACATAGATGCATGATGCTAATTAATTGGTCATATATTTTAATAATATGAATATGATTGTTTTTGTCACATCCCTACCTAGGGTCGTGACCAGTGCCCGATAGGGGCACCTAGACACATACTAATCTGAATTTCCTCATTTATCCGATCCGGACACCTACCGGAATTTCCGCAGAGTTTTCTCTGTTTTATTAACTAACCTCACCTGCGAATAAAATCCAGCAACATCCCAGACAACAATACAAGTACATATCTCTTGATGCATATACACAAATGTGGGCCGACAAGGTCTCCGCTGCGGTCCTGCTCCAAATAATCATATCATACATAAAATAATGTGGTCTCGCCGCCTGATCAAGTACCAAAATCATATCATAAACTATGTACTCAAGTATCTCTCATACACCCATGACCCACTAGTATCCACAGACCTCTAGACATATATGTTGAACAGTATGTGCACATACATAACACAATTACAGAACGTGTGAACATGAGAAGCTACCGATAGCTGACTCCTGAAACAAAAAGGAGTACTATAGCTGAAACTGGAGGTCCTAAGCTAGAGGGCCTTGCACCTGCTCGTCGGTACTTGCAGGCATGAACGCAGCCCCCCCCCCCCAAGGAAGGGTTCAGTACGAAAGATGTACCGGATATGTAAAACAGGAAGTACACAATACAGATAGAACTCATAAACCAAAGGAAATGTGTAGACATACATGAATCAAACCTGTAGCAAGTATCGAAAAAAATATTTTTTTAAAACACATGAAAGTCAGGCATGTCGGACGGGAATGATGGCGACCTCCAGACTCTCGCCATACCACAATATAACACCGGAGGTTTAAATACCCGAAATCTCTATCACAAATCATGAACATGGTCGGGTGAGCCAGGGAAGACCACTGCACTCACATGGGCCAGGGAAGACCACTGCACCCATATATCATATATAACATGAGGCACCAGTCATATCATAACACCGTCCAGGCGAAACTTGACCACTGGGCAAAATCGAGTCCGCCGTAACTAACCAACTTCGGATGATATACATAGATATATATTTACACGATAGTAATCGACCTGGGAACCGGTGAAGGATATTACTATTATATACGGCACGAGTAGAGTCGTGAGAAACATATTCAAGTAAATTATCTTGAAAAATTTTCAAATATTCATAAAATCTTATTTTTGAAACAATTAGCTCTCAAAAGTGTACACAATGACCATTGCTAGCCCAATAACATTTTTAGTAGAGAAATTATTTTTGTCAACAAATTTTAGAAGAATAAGGAGTTTTCCAAATCAACTTTTATTTTTAATATTTCAAGTTTGGTACCGGACTTGACGCTCACTTCGACATACTCATTTCACATTCCTTAATTTCTTTTCTCATAATGACAAATAATCACATATGGGAACCATAAACATGAGTAAGTTTTTTTAGAGGTCCTAACGTAAATCACCTTCACATGGAAGTGTCCAACTTGGTCAAAATTTCCATAAGCCCTGTAGTTAATATAATTGTACATTTGGTTTGGTATCGTTGGGTACCCCATCGGCACTAATCACGACCCAAGTCTGCTACGACATTGGTTTTCCCCGGATGATAGAGAATGTCAATATCATAGTCTTTCATCAATTCCAACCAACGCCGCTGTCACAGGTCCATGGGCAGTGTAGCTGACTCACCCGCAGAGAAGAAAGAGATACTTTGGGATATTCATCAGTTAGCTAGTCTGGGGGTTCGATTGGTTGATTCGGGTAACACAAGAGTTGCTGTCCGAGGAATAGCTGAATCTTCTATTGTAGCCGAGATTAAGCAGAGACAATATGAAGATCCTAGCCTAGTTTGATACAGGGACACAGTCCGGGAGCAGGAGCAGACCCCATTTGAGCTTTGTTCTAATGGGATCTTATTGTTCAAAGGCAGATTATGTGTAACAAATGTTGCAGGTTTGCGACAGCAAGTTATGGGCGAAGCACACCATGCCCGTTATTCTATTCACCCTGGGTCGACAAAGATGTATCATGACCTCAGGCGTTTGTATTGGTGGGATGGTATAAAGCTTGATATAGCAGAATTTGTTGCCCAGTACCCTCATTTGTTCACCGCACCATCAAGTAATTCATTCCCTCTTTTACCAAGAAATAATGCATGATGTTTGAGTTATTTATTTTCAATTGTTGAATTGTGGTTGACACTCACTCGGCTAGCATAGCATTCGAGGACGAATGCTCCTAAAGGGGGAGGATGTTAAACCCCGTATTTCTTTAAATTAAGGATAATTATACAATTGAGAAATTTTATTGTGGATGTCGTGTAATTTGAACTTAAGTATATTTCTGGTGCATGATTACAGTATCAAGTGAATTTGGCATGCATAATTAAGTTTGAGTCGAAAGTCCTCGATTGGATCAAAATAGAAAATTTTGGGACCTAGTTGATCAATAGGCTAAGATGGACCCCTTATGATGCAATTTTGGAAAGTTAAAATCTATATATAGGCCTTCTTGTTCCCAAAATAAGAACATTTCATTGTTCTTAACACTTAGCCTCAAAATAGGAGAGGAAGAAGGGAAAGGGGAGAAAAAGAGGAAGAGGGAAAGAAAGAGAAAACAAGTAAGTTCTTAATCTTTGTGTTCTTGTTTCTTGAGTATTCTAGTTATTAAGTTGTTGATTGTGAATTGGAGTATTGGGGGTTTAGGGAGATAGGTTAATTTTGAAGTGGCATAGCTATATATGTGTGTGTGTGTATACACCTAAGAATGAATACAATACGCGTATAACCATGATTGAACGAAAAGTGAACCGAATGGAGACGAATTGAGAGAAGAAAATTGAAGTAGCAACCGAGGGTTGCTACAGTAAAGGGGGAACAAAATTGCTCGTTTTTCAATTTCTCAATAAATTGTCGCTTCTAGGGTAGTATATTGAGGTCCCTAAGCTTCGTAGTAGCTTTGATTTGGTGTAGGCAAAGAATTGAAGTTGTGAACGGATTGAAAAAGTATGTCTCGTTCTAACTTCTATTGGATTAGTGAAAGTTATGGGAATGTCGGGAAGGTTATAAATAACATGTAAATCGCAAAAAAGGTTGGTTATAAGTTATATAACGTAATTGGTCATAGGAGTCGAATTGGGTGAAATGAGAGCGTTTTAGCGCTCGTTTGATTTTAGTGTGTTATATTGCGTTCAAGTAACTTACAATTGATCCTATAAGAGAATTATAAGTTATGGAACCCATGTAAGTATGTAATTAAAGGGTAGAGTGGATTGGAGCCTATTTAAGGGAGTTTTGTCGCGTTTTAGCGTTATACGTCTCTGTGGGGCGTTGGGGTGTTCCGTTGGGATTCTTTAAGTGTAAAAGGGCTAGGGAGCTTGTTTATATAGTATAAAATAGTGGTTGAATTGGATTTTGCAAATTGTTTAGGAAAGGCAAATTTCGATGTTTTGGCGTCGCCAGGTTCTGGTTGACATTTAAGTGGCGTACATGGATTCGAGGGACGTATAAGAGTATGTGAATATGTTAAGTGGAAAATAATGGATGGCTGCCCTGTTTGGTGTCCTTGCACATCAATAGCATTATGTAATAGTTAACGTTGCATTGTCATTTGGGAGTGTCCTTGGAGGTTGTGTATGGTTGTAACGGTCGTTGAACACTTTTAGTGATTGTTTTGTAGATATTGTGCAGCCGGAAGAGTAATTGGTTTGCTCGGCGTCAGTATCATCTTAGAATAGAAGGAAGGTATGTAAACCTTTCTATCTATTGGCATGAAAATGTGTATAAAGATTCCTATTCTTGGAATGAATAAGTATATAGAATTTCCTATTCCTTGGTACGAACAAGTTTGTAAAGATTCTTATGTTTGGCAAAAGTAAGTATGAAAAGCACATTCTTATGGCTGGCATGACTAGGTTTCAATATGATTTTTCCCCAAATTATTCTATTTCCTACATTCCTAGCTTGATTGTGAATTTCGACCAAGTTGGACACTTCCATGTGAAGGTGATTTACGTTAGGACCCCTAAAAAAACTTACTCATGATTATAGTTCCCATATGTGATTATTTGTCATTATGAGAAAGGAAATTATAAAATGTGAAATGAGTATGTCCAAGTGAGCGTCAAGTCCGGTACCAAACTTGAAATATTAAAAATAAAAGTTGATTTAGAAAACTCCTTATTCTTCTAAAATTTGTTGACAAAAATAATTTCTCTACTAAAAATGTTATTGGACTAGCAATGGTCATTGTGTACACTTTTGAGAGCTAATTGTTTCAAGAATAAGATTTTATGAATATTTGAAAACTTTTCAAGATAATTTAGTTGCATATGGTTCTCACGACTCTAATCATGCCGTACATAATAGTAATATCCTTCACCGGTTCCTGGGTCGGTTACTACCGTGCAAATATATATCTATGTATATCATCCGAAGTTGGTTGGTTACGGCGGATTTGGTTTTGCCCAGTGGTCGAGCTTCGCTTAGATGGTGTTATGATGTGACTGGTGCCTCATGTTATATATGATATATGGGTGCAGTGGTCTTCCCTGACCCATGTGAGTGCAGTGGTCTTCCCTGGCTCACCCGACCATATTCATGATGTGTGATGGAGATTTTGGGTATTTAAACCTCCAGTGTTATGTTGTGGTATAGCGCGAGTCTGGAGGTCACCATCATTCTCGTCCGACATGCCTGACTTTCATATGTTTTAAAAAAAGATTTTTATTTGATACTTGCTATAGGTTTGATTCATGTATGTCTACCCATTTCCTTTGGTTTATGAGTTCTATCTGTATTGTGTACTTTCTGTTTTACATATTCGCTATGTCTTTCGTACTGACCCCTTCCTTCGGGAGGGGGGGCTGCATTCATGCCTGTAGGTATCGACGAGCAGGTGCGAGGCCCTCTAGCCTAGAACCTCCAGTTTCAGCAGTGCCCCTTTTTTGTTTCAGGAGTCAGCTATCGGTAACTTCTCATGTTTGTACGTTCTGTAATTGTGTTATGTATGTGCACATACTGTTCAACATATATGTCTAGAGGTCTGTGGATACTAGTGGGTCGTGGGTGTATGAGAGATACTTGAGTACATGGTTTATGGTATGATTTTGGTACTTGATCAGGCGGCGAGACCGCATTATTTTATGTACGATATGATTATTAGGCGGCAGGACCGCAGCGGAGACCTTGTCGGCTCGCATTTGTGTATATATATAAAGAGATATGTATTTGTATTATTTTCTGGGATGTTGCTGGATTTTATTCGTAGGTGAGGTTAGTTAATAAAACAGAGGAAACTCTTCCGAAATTCCATGTTAGACCCCGTAATTTAATCAACCGAAGTTAATTGTTCAATTGGAAAAAAAAGAAGCTACGGCGAATATGGTGTACTTTAAATTAAGCAAGTTCGCGGTGCTTAACTATAATAGGAGTGTGTATTTTAAGTTGGGGGTCGGAATTCCTCAATTGGATTTAAAATAGAAAATTTAGGACCTAATTAGCAAATAGGCCAACTAGGAGTCCTTATTAGCAAACTTAAACGTTGGGGGTCTATATAAAGACCCCTTGGTTCAAAAATAACCCATCTTGGTCTTGCACACTTAGAAGAAAAGAAAGAAGCTTAAGGAAAAGATAAGAAGAAGCAAGAGGAAGAAGAAGATCATCAATACAAGTAAGTTCCCTCTTCTAAAACTCTTTCCTTAGGTCTCTTAGTTAGTAAATATTAGGGAAGGTAGTGTGAAACATAGAAGTTGGGGAATTTTGATTGTATTGGGGCAAAGATTAAGGGGTGTTTTATGTATGAAATTGTGCCTAAGAGAGTCCGCTATATACGTATGATGATAATTGAATAAAAAATTTAACTGAAGGGGCACGAATTAGGGAGCCAAAATGCAAGCCAAGTTTGGCCTGCACAGTAGCAACCCTCTCGGGTTGCTACAGTGAAATGTGCAAAATTGTTGTTTTTTTGGCTTCTCGATAATTCGTCGCTTCTAGGGTGTTATATTGAGGTCCCCAAGTA
>JAPFFP010047919.1:0-10111 GCA_026153255.1 Solanum medicagineum
GTAATAGTATAATTCTATTTTCCTTATATACTTATATTTCCTTACATACTTAATATAATTCTATTTTCCTTATATACGTAATTAATTATTACTTCCAATACCTTCATTGCTAGAAATTCAAGATTTTTTGCTACCAACTGATGAAGCTCAGAATAAACCAGACTGAATAAGTCGAATATTTAGAACAAAAGTTGAAGAATTACATTAGATATTGTTAGAAAAGTATCTTTGAAAAAGCAACTGCTTATATATACTATAGAATTTAAAAAATGTGGGCTTCCTCACATACATTTTCTCCTCACAGTTGCAACTGATTACAAGCTATTGATATCTGAGGCCTATGATAAAGTAGTTTGTGTTGAAATACTTGATCCTACAACAAATCATTATTTACACTCTTTAGTTATTAAACATATAATGATGCATGGTCCTGGCAGGAGTTTAAATTCTAAAAGTCCATGCATAAAAAAAGGGACACTACAAATTTAAATATACCAAAAATTATGCCACCGAAACATCTAAAAGCACGAATTCCTATCCATTTTATTGAAGATGAAATACTGGCAAATATTTCAAAATCAGAAGTCAATATCTTCATAATTCTTTGGTTAGTACTTGTAATCCATATCGATTAGCAAAATTTAATTGCCATATAAATGTTGAAATTTGCTTAGACCTTAAAGTGGTCAAGTATATTTACAAATATAGTTGCAAAGGACATGAAAAGATTACTTTCGTTATACATGTTGATGATTTTGATATAGAAGAAATAATGAAATAAAAGACTATCAACCGGATAGACGGATTTTGTCATGACCCAAGCCTAGAGCCTAGGCGTGACACAGCGAATGAGAAGTCTGAAAATAACCCAAACAAGCCTCTTAGCATATCTTGTCCACATCCTCGGTTGCGTAAATGAAAAGAAACATCAACAAGAGCCAAGAATAAAAAGAGAAATAGGACTAAGGGAAGTCTTTCATAAATATAGAAACATAAGAAGAGTCAAGCTCAAAAGTATATACAAACTTAGTATTCAACAACACATCTATTTTAGAATGGAGGAGGGACCAAGATACTTACTGAGCTCACCCTCATAATAATAAGTGTCCAACATAAGGGACAAGTCCCAGCATAACATGAATAAAAGTATATATTTTCCTCCAGATTGAGGACTCAGCAAAGCTTTCTTCAAAGAACCGAACAAGCCATGTGGAGGAGGATGATCAAAAGGAGCTCTGGTTCCTACATGGTGATATCATGTAGGCATATATTATGTGTTAGTACGTTTGAATGGACTAAGTATGCGGGGTAGAATGCAACAAAGACATAAGCTAATATATTCAAAATGCCTAAGGTATAGACAATTGATACAATCTCAATATGTCATGCATGATCAATGCTTGTAATAAAACTTGCATGTAAAGCATTCGACTTGCACATGATAATATATATATATATATATGGGAGGATACTTTACCCGACATATGCCAAGAAACTACAACTTGGAATTCAAGGCATGATACCCCCTCGGTACAGGTGATCGGACAACACACTTCCCGGCGAAGTGTGGTCTACTTGCCAAGGCAAAACAAATATGATAACATGAACAAGATGGATCCACTAGTATAGAAGGGTAAAATAAATAATCCCATGGTGGCACACAGTCTAGAGACTAAAGACTTTATATAAGGACCCCTTGTGTCGAGTCCCCATCTTAAGTCTCAATCGGTATTAAGTCTAATTCCACAGAATACTTGAAATAATCATACATTAACATAACATGAATAACTTGTAAAAGACATGATAGCTTGACATGAGTAGCTCATTACATGCTTGACATCTTCCAGTGAGCTTAACTTGAACATGAGAGTAAATAATAATCATACATGATCCCTTGCCTTGACATGAATAGCTCATAGGAGGTTAAAAGCTTAAAATAGGGCTCAACTGACTTGTAAAATCATAGATAATTTCATTAAATCAATACATGATTGAAAGCCCTTAACCATCATGAAATCACTTGACTTGTAAATCATGTAATAGTTCATCAACAACTTGAGAATTCTTGCCATGTAATTTTACCAAACACATGGTGGTTCATGATACTTGTTCGAAATCATGCAACTCAAGAGTAAAACAAGAAGAATTCAATTCAAATCAACCCACCAAAATTGTAGTAAAACCCTCATTTAGGGTTTCTTGAAATCCATCACAAAAGCTCATAATAGTTCATAGTTTCATAGCTCAAATCATGCATAGTCTCAATAGACAAAACTCAATTCATAGAATAAGCTTGAAATAGATATTCATGCATAATTAATCAATATGTAATGAAACCCCAACATAATTTATGTTCACATTTCATAATAAAAAATATCCATAAGTAATACAACTTGAAATCATGCAATTTTCATATAAAGAGAAGGTAGAGCTCCGGGTGAAAGGACCTATAGATAAAGACCCACATACCTTTAAACTTGGAGTTTTGTTGAATTGTGTTAAAGGAATGAAACGACCCCAAGAAGTACCAGAAAATGTGCCTCAAAAGTGCCCAGAATAATAATTTTCATATATCTCAAAATTTGTGCGTGATATCGAAATCTGACTTCATATTCTTGTTCAGGGGGTCACATTGAGTGAAATATTATTCTAACCCCGACTTAATAACTGTATCAAAATTTGGAAATCGCAAAATATGATTTTCAGAGAGGTTTTCGTGCATTTGGCGCGACGCGCCAACGGCGTGCCTCACTATATTTTGTTGCCCAGTTTTGACTTCGGTCTAGTAAAAGTCTTGGACCTAAGTGTTTCCAACCGTGAAAATACCTATACTTAGCCATTTTTTCACCCTCATATCATTCTAAACATTTCCCAATATTCATTCAAACACTTGGCCAAATATTGTACTCCTAAACTTAAGTCTCAAAACTCATTCGGATCTGAGGATTTCCTCTCAAGCTTCAAGTCTCCATTTCCAATCTTCAACAAGTTTATCTCCAAAGCTAAGGTATGTGGGTTTCTTTCATCGGTTCCTTTCACCCATGATACCCAAACTTCCTTTTACTCTAATTTGCATGATTTAAATTTGATTTACCCATGGGTCTTATTTATTATGAAATTCACTGCTTGCTATGTTGGTGTTTATGAAATTGTGACTGTTTTACTATATTTTAGGCTATGAATTTAAGATCTTATGTGAGACTTGATGAGGAGTTTTGATATATATTGCTTTAGGGTATTACCAAGAATCTATTGATGGTTTTACATTAGATTTTCTAGCATTATAATACTCTTGAATTGTATCATTTTACACTAGCACTACACACCCTCTAAGTGTTAGATAAAATGTCTGGTTATGGTTTCTTGAGGAATTGAAGGTCCAACGCATGTCTTTTGAATTGAATGAATTTATGATGATGGTATGATGATGAAAAGGAACATGTATATTTGTATATATATATGACGATGAAAGGAGTGTATATATATGATATTATCTCTATAGTGTTGGGGATGACCAAGCCTAGCTCGGGGGGTTGTAGGCCCGAGTAACCATGTTGAGGGGTTGGTGCCTCAATCGCCTGGCTTGAGGAGAGGAAGGATTGGGTAAACTTGTTGGTGGTTTGTACTCGTCAACCTTGTTGGGAGGTTTGTACTCCATCAACCTCATTGGGGGTTTTGTAGTCCATCAACCTCATGAAGGGGTTTGTACCTCATGCGCCTCTTGTAGGAGGTGGAAGGCCTTGTATTGCACTAAGAATGGTCGCTCCTTATACTTATTTCATGATCCATATAAACATGATTTACCATGAGCATCTTCCATGCATGCCATATTGCTATATGTACTCATTGCCTATGTTTATGCATTTTGATTATCTTACAATCACTTGTTGCATTGCATCCAACATACTTAGTACAATATAATGTACTAACGCATACATTGTTGCCTACATGATGTCACCATGTAGGAATTGGTGCACCGCTTGATCATCATCATCCTCCACGTGGCTAGTACAATTGTCTCTCAAGCTTGTTGGTGAGTCCTCCATTCTGAGGACGTTTCTTCTGATGACTTGCTATGTACTAAGACTATCTTACCTTTATTTATGTATTGACTATGAGGATGAGTCAGTTTTTTGTCGTGGATCCCCTCTTATCTATGTCGTGAGGTGCTTTTGGGCATGTTAAATATCTATTCTATGAGCGTTGACTCTCTTGTTTCTTGATGTTATGATATGGAAGTTTACCTTTAGCCCCAATTCCCTTGTTTATGCTTATCTCTCTTTTTCACTTTAATTGCTTCTGCAACCAAGGATGTGTAATGATATACTATGAGGCTTGCTTGGGGTTCCTTTGGGTTCCCCATTCGCCAGTCACGTCTACGCCCTAGGCTTGGGTCGTGACAAAGATGGTATCAGAGTACTAAGTTGTTAGATCCTTAGAGTCCAACACACTACATTGATTAGAATCTTATTCATGGTTGTGTTGTGCACCACAACTATGAGTAGGAAGCTACGAGACGTTTAGGAAATGTTTCCCTTCTTCATGTTCTATGGTGTGCTATAGAGTTGAAGTAAGTTTATCCCCCTAACAATTGTCCTTTGCTATGCTAGATCATGCCTAACACGAGAGGAAGACGAGCGCACACACCAGAGCAGCAACCGACTAATGAAGAGGTTAGGGATGCTCTCACCTTGCTTGCACAAGTTGTGGCTAATCAAGACAACAAAGGGGCCAAAAGTCCCTCATGCTCCTATACAGGATTATCAGGTGAGAGACTTTATGAGGATGAATCTCCCAAAATTCCATGGGTCAAAGGTGAATGAGGACCCTCAAGAGTTCATTGATGAGGTCTAAAAGATTTTGCCTATTATGGGTGTGAAGTCAGAGGATAAGGTGGAGTTGGTGGCCTACCAACTCAAAGGGGTAGCAGAGATATGGTACAATCAAAGGAAGGAGGAAAAGGGAGTCAACAATGTGGTTCTATGGGAAGAATTCAAGGCGTCCTTTCTTAATCGATTTTTCCCTCTTGAGCTCAGGGAAGCCAAATTGGTGGAATTTATTAATTTGATACTAGGGTCTATGAGTGTCAGGGAGTATGCCTTCAAGTTCAACCAACTTTCAAAGTTTGCTTCTCACTTGGTTGACGACCAAAGGTCGAGAATGAATAAGTTTGTGATAGGTATGTCTAACTTAGTGAGTGAAGAATGTTGGTTTGCCATGTTGATTAGTGACATGGACTTGTTACATTTGATGACCTATGCCGAATAAATGGAAGAAGAGAAATTGAGGAAGAGAAGGGGTCATGAGGCCAAGAGGGCCCGTTTTGAGGGTAAGTTCCAAAAGAGTGGCCGATTCTATCGAGGCCTAGGGTCTTCTCATGCATTACAAAAAAGGGTATCCAATGACTTTCCAAGGGCCCAAGGTATTGGGGGTGTCGCTCCTAATGATGTGTTTTCGAAGTGTGGTAAGGGTCACGATGGCCCATGCTTGAGGAATACTTGTGGTTTTTATGGTTGTGGGGAGATGGGGCATAAGGCAATAGTTGCCTTCAAAATCGCAACAAAGGTAAGGAGGTTCATCCATAAGGTGCTAATGCGGTTCCTCTGGGAGAGATGGTTGACAAGATGGTGCCCCAAGGCACAATTAGTTTTATGCTTTGCATGGGAGGCAAGGGGTTGACGAGGTCCCTGAAGTTGTTACCGATATGTTGAAAATCTTTGACTTTGATGTGTATGGATTGATCGATCCAGGTGCCACTCTTTCTTTTGTTACCCCCTTTGTTGCCACAAGATCCATGTTGAGCCAGAATTATTGCATCAGTCATATGAGCTATCTACTCCTATTGGTTCAGCTATTGTTGCTAGAAAAGTCTATAGAGGTTGTCCTATTTGCATCTTGCATAAAATGCTACCTTGTGATCTTTTTGAGTTTGACATGGTTGATTTAGATGTCATTCTTGGGATGGATTGGTTGAATTCATACTATGCTACTATTGATTGTAGAACCCATAGGATCAAATTTCAATTCCCAAATCAACCCGTCGTTGAGTGGAAGAGTCATGATGTGGTGGTCAAGGATAGGTTCATCTCTTCCATTAAGGCCCGTAAGTTGATCTATAAGGGGTGTCTTTACCATCTTGTTAGTGTTAGAGATGTGGAGTCCAAAGTCCTTCCCATAGAGTCGGTTCTGGTTGTTAATGAGTTCCTTGATCTCTTTCCAAATGACCTTATCGATGTTCCTCCCGCAAGGAAAATGGATTTTGGTATAGATCTCCTTCCCGGTACTCAACCCATTTCTATTCCCCCCTACCATATGGCCTCGATGGAGTTAAAGAAGTTGGAGGAACAATTGATGGACTTGTTGCAGAAGGGATTTATTAGGCCTAGCTAATCACCTTGGGATGCACCGGTGTTGTTTGTGAAAAAGAAGGATGGGTCCCTTAGAATGTATATTGACTACCGACAACTTAATAGGGTCACCATAAAGAATATGTATCCTATTCCAAATATTGATGATTTGTTTGACCAATTGCAATGGGCTAGCAATTTCTCTAAGGTTGATCCTCGATACGGGTATCATCAAGTGAAGGTGAGGGAGTGTGATATTCCTAAAACGTCCTTCCGGACTAGATATGGGCATTATGAGTTGTTGTGATGTCTTTTGGGTTAATTAATGCACCGGCCATCTTCATGGACCCTATGAATAGGGTCTTCAAACCCTATCTTGATTCATTTATTGTGGTATTCATTGATGATATTTTGATCTATTCTCGTGGTGAGGAGGAGCATAGGGTTTAATTTGAGGGTTGAGTTACAAAGATTGAGGGAGGAGAGGCTATATGCTAAATATGAAAAGTGTGAATTTTTGATGAAGGAGGTTTCCTTCCTAGGACATGTAGTGTCAGGGGATGGCATTAAGGTAGATCCTAAGAAGATCGATGTGATTAAAAATTAGCCTAGATCGTTGACCCCATTAGACATTAGGAGTTTCTTAGGCTTAGCGAGGAATTATCGGAGATTCGTGAATAGGTTCTCTTCTACCGCTTCACCTATGACATAGTTGACTCAAAAGAAGGCCAAGTTTGTATGGACCGATGAGTGTGAGAGGAGCTTCCAAACCTTGAAAGATAAGCTTGTGTCCGCTCCTATATTGTCACTACCAGATAGGCTAGAGGGATTTGTTGTGTATTGTGATGCTTCTAGTGTTGGGTTGGGTTGTATTCCAATGCAAAATGACATGCTTCTAGTGTTTGGTTGGGTTGTATTCTAATGCAAAATGGTACGGTCATAGCCTATGCTTTTAGGTAACTCAAGGTGCATGAAAAAAACTACCCTACCCATGATCTTAAACTAGCTACAGTGGTATTTGCATTGAAGATTTGGCGTAATTACTTTTATGGGGTGCATATTGATATGTTCACTGATCATAAGAGCCTCCAATATGTCTTCACTCAAAAAGATCTTAACTTGAGGCAAAGGAGATGATTAGAACTTCTTAAGTACTATGATATGACTATGCATTATCATCTAGGCAAGGCTAATGTGGTGGCGGATGCTTTGAGTAGGGTGTCATGTAGTCTGGCTCATGTTGATAGTGGCGATAGGGAGGTGACTAGGGAGATCCATCTTTTGGCTAGATTGGGTGTTAGGTTGGGGGTAGTGGATAATAGTGTTGTTGTTGTTGTTGATAGTTCTAAATCCTCATTGTTTGAGGAGGTGAAAGCTAAACAAGATCTTGACCCCTCTTTGTTAGAATTGAAGGCCTTGGTGAAAGAGTGAAAAGTGGAGGTTTTCTCCTAAGGGGGAGATGGTGATCTTACATATCAAGGTAGGTTGTGTGTGCCTTGTGTTGATGGCTTGATAGAAAAGATCCTTGATGAGGCCCATATTCATCTTATTCTATTTACCCTAGTTCTACTAAAATGTATAGAGATTTAAGGGAGGTGTATTGGTGGGGAGACATGAAGAGGGACATTGCCAAATTTGTGTCCGGTTGCCATAGTTGTCAACAAGTCAAAGCCGAACATCAAAGGTTGGGTGGCCTAACCCAATACATAGAGGTTCCTACTTGGAAGTGGGAAGAGATTAATATGGACTTCGTAGTTGGGTTGCCCAAGACTAGGAAGGGTTTTGATTCCATTTAGGTTGTGGATGATAGGATGACAAAATCGGCTCACTTTCTCCCGGTTAAGACCACATATGGAGCTCAAGCGTATGCTAGGTTGTACATCAATGACTTGGCGAGAATGCATGGGGTTCCTTTATCCATGATATCGGATCATAGAGCTCAATTTACTTCACAATCTTGGAGTTCTTTCTAAAGGGGTCTTGGTACTAGATTTAAGCTTTCTATGGCCTTCCACCCTCAAACGGATGGCCAAACCAAAAGGACCATCCAAACCCTTGAGAATATGCTTAGAGCTTTTGTATTGGAGCTTAAAGGTAGTTGGGATGATCAACTCCCATTGATTTTGTTTGCCTACAATAATAGATATCATTTTAGCATCGGTATGGCTCCATTTGAGGCTCTCTATGGTAGACATTGTAGATCACCGGTTGGGTGTTTTGAGGTTGATGAGGTGGCTATGTTGGGAACAGATCTGGTTATGAAGGCTCTTGAGAAGGTTAGGATGATTAGGGAAAGGTTGAAGATGGCCCAATGTCATGAAAAGTCCTGTGTCGATGTGAGGAGAAGGGACATTGAATTCAAAGTTGATGATTGGGTTTATTTGATGGTGTCACCTATGAAGGTCGTGGTCCATTTTTGTAAGAAGGACAAGTGAACCCTAGATATGTGGGCCCTTATAGGGTGATTAGAAGGATTGGTAAGGTGGCCTACGAGTTGGACTTCCCTAGAGAAATGAAATTGGTTCATTCGGTCTTTCATGTGTCTATGTAAAGGAAGTGTATGGGTAATCACAATGCTATTGTGCCTTTTGATGTTGTTAGGAAGTTGAAGATAACTTGATTTACAAAGAGGTTCTGGAGTCTAGATTTTTGATTAGAAAGTGAAGAGATTAAGGAACAAGGATATGGCTTCCATTAAGGTCCTTTGGAGGAATCAACAAGTCAAGTGCTATGGGAGGCCGAAGCAGACATGTAGAAGAGATATCCTTATCTTTTCCACTCCACTCAATCCTAAGGAGCCCTCTATGTAATTTCAAGTCTAAGTTCATCCCATGACATATGCATACATTCATGTTTAAATCAACAAGTTCATGATGATTTTACACTTATGATGAGGTTTTTGAAATTATGTTTAGGTGCATTATTGCATCCTTATATGGGCTGAAATTATCATGTATATGTCTCTCATATACATTTCTTGACATTCGGCGACGAATGTTCCCAAGTGGGAGATATTGAAATAACCCCAAAAAGTACCCGAAAATGTGCCTCGAAAGTGCCCGAAATCGTAATTTCCATACATCTAAAAATTTGTGCATGATATTGAAAATCGAACTTCATATTCTTGTGCAGGGGGTCAAATTTAGTGGAAGATGGGTCTAATCCCGATTTAAGAGAAACGTATCAAAATTTGGAAATCGGAAAAGTGATATCTAGAGAGGTTTTCGCCCCTCTGGCGCGACGCCCAAAGGGCGCGCCTCAGTGTATTTTGTTACCCAGTTTTGTGTTCGGTCCAAGACATTTAAGTCTTGTGCCTAAGTGTTCCCATCCGTGAAAATACCTATATTTAGCCATTTTCACCCTTATCATTCTAAACATTTCCCAATATTCATTCAAACACTTAGCCAAATATTGTACGCCTAAATTCAAGTCTCAAAACTCATCCGGATCTAAGGATTTCCTCTCAAGCTTCAAGTCTCCATCATTAATCTTTATCAAGTTCATCTCCAAAGCTATGGTATGTGGATTTCTTTCATTGGTTCCTTTCACCAATGATACCCAAGCTTCATTTTACTCTAATTTGCATGATCCAAAGTTGATTTCTTCAGGGGTCTTATTTATTATGAAATTCACTGCATACTATTTTGGGGTTTATGAAATTGTGACTGTTTTACTATGTTTTGGGCTATGAATCTAAGATCTAGTGTGAGATTTGATGAAGGGTTTTGGTGTATATTGCTTGAGGGTGTTACCAAGAATCTACT
>JAPFFP010047920.1:0-10111 GCA_026153255.1 Solanum medicagineum
TATGCATTGATCATACATGCCATATTGTTATATTATGCCTGTTGCCTAATGTTATGCATTTTGATTATGATGCCTATCTCTTATTGCATTGAATCCTACATACTTAGTACATTCAAATGTACTAACACGTACTCTATGCCTACATGATATCACCATGTAGTGATCGATGCCCAAGTTGATCATCCTCCCCCTCCACATGGCTAGTTTGGTACTACTCAAGCTAGCTGATGAGTCCTCCACTTTGGGAACCTTGGTATATTTTTCTCTTATTATGTAATGAGACACTCTTCTTTATTTCCTATCTTGACTAGTGAGGATGAGCCCAGTTGCTTTGTCTTGGCCCCCGCTCTTATCTATGTAGTATAGGTGTTGTTGGACATGCTATGTATCTATGATATAAGCCTTGACTCTTTTGTCTCTTGATTATGATGTTATGAAAGCTTTTCTCCCCTTAGTCCCTCGCCCTTATTTTACAAACATTGGCATATTATTTAAATATTAAACTCTCTCTCCCTTAGTCCCAATTCCCTTGTTTCTGCTTATCTCTTATTGTCATATTTATTTGCTTCTGCGACCAAGGATGTGTAATTATATGCAACAAGGCTTGTTTGGGGTTTGTTCGGGTTCCCCATTCACCGATCATGACTAGGCCCTATTTTCGGGTTGTGATACTCACACTCATAGATCCTTGCTTTAAATTCATGAACTCTATCATTTTGGCCTCCCTAAGTTCTAGAGGGAAGAATCGATTAAGAAATGCCGCCTTAAAATCTTCCCAAAGGATGACGTTGTAGTTCCCTTCTCTACTTTCAATTGGACATACCATATTTAAGACACCCCTTTGAGTTGGTAGGCTGCTAACTCCAGTTTCTACTCTAACCTAACACCCATAATGGCCAACACTTTGTACACTTCATCAACAAATTCTTGAGGATACTTATCTACCTTAGATCCATGAAACTCCGGTGGATTCATCCTCATAAAATCCTTCACACTGGAAGCTAGAGTAGGAGCATGAAATGCTTGGGCCCCTTGGATGATTTGATTAGTCATATCTTGAGCTAGCATAGTGATAGCATCCCGAAATTCCCCATGAGCCACTCCCCTATTTTGAGGAGCTTGAGGAGTGGGAGGTGCCAATTGTTCCTTGGGTGCGCGGGCTCTTCTTCCTCTTGTATTAGGCATGATCGAAAATGGCAAAGAACATTCATTAGAGGGAAAACCTCGCCTAACTTCTATAGCACGACATAGATCATGAAGAAGGAATATATTTCTTAAAACATCTCATAGCCTCTTACTCATCGTCGTGGTGCACTTCACAACTATGAATAAGACTCTAATCGACTCGGTGTGTTGGATTCTGAGGACTATTAACAACCTAGTGCTCTGATACCAAGTTTATCACGACACAAGCCTAGATCCTAGACATGACACGGCGAATGGGGAACCTTAAGGGACCCCAAACAAGCCTCTTAGCATACCATTTACACATCCTTGGTTGTGGAAGCAATTAAACAACAATAACAGAACATAAAATAAGGATAAGGGTCTAAGGGAAAGTCTTTCATAGCATAAAATATATTCAAGAGTCAAGAGAAGCCATATCGCAAAGCATAACTACATTACTTGTCTAACAACACCTTTAAACTTATAATTGAGCCGGGGCCAAGACACTTTCCGGGCTCACGCTCACAGTCAAAAACATTCAACAAAAGAGAGAGAGTCTTTGCATAATATAAGATGAATAAATATAGTCCTCAGAGTTGAGGACTCACCAAACTTGCTTCAAAGATACTACTAGAAACGTGGAGGAGGAAGATGATCAAGTGGGCCTCCAATTCCTACATCGTAACATCATGTAGGTATAGAGTATGCGTTGGTATATTTGAATGTACTAAGAATGTAAGATGCAATGCAACAAGAGGAAAGCGACATAATCGAAATGCTTAATTAGGCAATGAATGAGCGTAATAGGAATATGGCATGCATGTTGATGCTTGACGTAAAACATACTTATATAGAATATATTACATATGTAGGAAGAGACCACCTTTATTCAATAAGTAAACTAGTACTTGGAATCCAAGGTATGACCACCCCTTGGGATCTGATTGAGAAATTTACCCCTCAATTGGTAGATGGGCATGCTACCCCCATCATAGTGGTCAAGGTATATATCCCTCAACATGGTAGATGAGCATGACCAACCCCATCAAAGTGATTGAGGAATATAACCCCCATTTGGTAGATAAGCATGGCTACCCCCCATCAAAGTAATTAAGGAATATACCCCCGATTGGTAGATGGGCATACCACCCCCATCATAGTGGTTGAGGAATAACACCTCCTCCAATAGGTGTGGTAAACTTACAACACTAAAGATACCTTTCATGGAAACAACTCATATATTACATTTCTTTCATCATCATAAAGTCACTTAACTCATATGCTATGCATTGGACCTTCAGTAATTCAAGAATCCATAACCAGACATTTTATCAAACATTTGGTGGGTGTGTAATGCTAGTACAAAAAATCATGAAATTCAAGAGTCAAATCATGTGAGAAAACTTAATGTAAAACCACCGACCAACACTTGGTAATGCCCTTATGCAAGATACATCAAAACTCCTTATCAAATCATATAATGAATCATAGATTCATAGCTCAAAACAAGCCTAAACAATCATAATAATATGAAACCCCAACATAGTTTGTAATCATCTTTCATATTAGGAGATACCCACAAACAATCTAACTTGAAAACACGCATTTTAGGTAAAAAAGAAGGTTAGGTACCATGGGTGAAAGGACGCAATGGTTGAAACCCACATACCTCAACTTTGGAGATTTTCTTGTTGAAAATTTGAATGAGAACTTGAAGCTTGAATGAAGTCCTTGAGATCCGGAAAGAGATTAGGACACTTGAATTTGGGTGAAATATTTGTCTAAGTGTTAGAGAGGGTTTTGGGGAATGTCTTGTATGATATGAAGTTGAAATATGACTAAGAATAGGTGTTTTTACGCATAGGAGGTCCTGGGCCATGACCTCAAAGCCTTGGACCAAAACAGAAAAAATGGCAACAAAATACACATCTCCGCAATGGTTCCGCATCGTTGAGCAAATGCACACCCTTGGAAATGAAATTTAAGCGAAATTCATTTTTCGCTACAAGTCTTCTATAATTCGGGTTATACCCATTTCCCACTCAATTTTCCCTCTGAACAAGAATATGAAGTTGAATTTTCGATATCATGCACGAATTTTGAGATATATGAAATTTACGATTATGGGCACTTCCTGGGACATTTTCGGGCATGTTTTAGGGTCGTTTCAGAGGGTGTAGTATCTGCGTCTGAAGATGGTGGAATAGGGTCAGTAGGTCTCTTTGGCTCTTAGTTAAGCTTTAGAGAAGCTGATCTAGTCTATCCTCTGTGGAGTTGCTCCTCTAACAAGCCTCGGCCCCTGGCCCTATAACTAACCCTATCTCAACCTCGAGTGAGAGCCATATTAGCTGACTTGGGCTCTCCCACAGTTCATTGGGATCTAGTAACCGGCATTTGCGCAGAAGTAGTAGGTTAGATAATTTAAAAATATGTGGTTTGAAGAAACGCACGACTAGAATGAAGACATGAAAGATTTTTGTAGCCTCACGAAGATGGGTATGGATGTCTACATAACAATCCACAAGACTCTACTAGAGACCTTACTCTTAATTCACAAGCCTAATGAACCTAGTGTTTTGATACCAAACTTGTCACGACCCAAAATCGGATCATAGCTAAAGAAAGTAAAATCAAGTAGAAAGAACCATAAGACTTAATTCAAATCCAAAAAGCTGGAGTCATGAGTACAAGAGCATCTGAAGTAGTACAAAAGAGTAAATACAACTATGTCTAATGAATGTACAATGATGTTTGATAATGTCAAATACAAAGTTTGAGATGAGAGCAACTATATCTCAAAGATCCACGTCAACTCGAAGTCTAAGCCTCACCACTAGGATCTGGGTAGATGGCATAGTGCTCTGCTAGAGTGAATCAACTACCTTGAATGGGTCCCTGTTGTCAATCTGCAGGGAAGAAACAAAATAGGAGTAAGTACACCAAAATGTACCTAGTAGGTTCAACCGACTTGGTATGCAAAATTGAATAAGTATGCAATAACGAAGAATACTTCTACCTGCAAGGAAAAATGTTAGTGTATAATATAATTATATATAATAATAGATAGTATAACAATGTCAATCAATGATGCAATGCATATTTAGTGTATGAATGTGATGGAATCACAAAAGACTCTAGTGCTGATGTATACATCTAGTAAGCTGAAGCTACCAGGTAGAACCCATGGGGGTCTTGTCAGACCATATTTAATCTCTCAAGTGTCATAAGGGTCGCTGGCACTGATGACACCTTGACAGACTCTAACTTCAATAGTAGAGGTCTTCAGTATCATGACAGACTCTATCGTCGATGATACCTCAACGGATGTTGTAGCTAGTGAATAGATCTCAAGTAATACTACTATCTCAAATATCATAATGTCTCAATAGTACAGATGCAATATTAGATGTATACATGCCAATGCCACAATACAAGTACATATATGCAATATGACATAATAATTATATGCATAATTTCCATAACATCACAAAGGCTATGCAAGTGTATCAACTAGTACCACAATGGCATCATTAAGTCCCATATCTTCATTGTCTCATCAATAATCAGAATATCATTGAAGTCAAACTTTCCATGTCCCAAAATATTATCACATATCTTAACTGTGCCACAATTATCATCAATATAACACATAACTCTCACAAATGATATCACAAATCTCATATTATCACATTACTATCTAACATATCTCAATTTTCAGGATTTCATCTCAATTTATCAATAGAATCACAAATTACTCAAATTTCAGCATATTGGTATCACATTTCCATTACAATTCTATCATATCAATCCAACTACTCATGAATCAATATAATTCTTACAATTATCACATGGACATATCTAATAACCCAAATCCAGTTCTCAAAAGGGTAGCAAAATCTTTCTCGATGGTGAAACCTCACTCGGACAAACTTTCAATCAACTCAAACCTCCAAACGATCTTCGAATCCATCAATCACTATCAAAAATAGATACTACTGATCAAGAAATAAATTTTGAAACCATATTAGCATAATTTAGTCTTAGGGGAAAACTTCTCAAAATTAGGGTTAAAATTCAAAGTTCCTAAATCTGAAAATTGACTTTAAAATCAGGTTCTAGCAAAAAATAGAGTCCATAATTCCTCTAAAATTGAGTTCAAATTGGATGAGAAATCACTTTTTAAATTTTCAAAATCATACACCAAAAATACCCAATTTTGAACATTCAAAATCATGAAATTGAAGACAATTAAGACACAATTCAAGGAAATTAATCAAAATAAAGTTAAAAAACACTTACACAAAGAATTCTCTGAATAGTTTCATCAAAAAACATCCCCCAAAATCTTGAAATTCAAAGAAATGAGTGAAATTAGTGTTTTCTCGAGTTTTAAAAATTGTTCAGGTAAATACACTCTACGAACATGAAACGGGACCTGTGAATGCAAGGATTGGAGACATCTATGCTCCATAAATACCGAACATGGCCCACAAATGCGGAGGCTAAACATCAATTATCCCCACGAAAGCTGAGGCCTTGGTGCAAATGCGGATCAAACTGAGGTACAACTACGCGAATGCTAAGAAGGAAAGTGACTGCACCAAATTTCCTTGCACTAGCAATGCTCCACTATAACCAAAACATGGAATGGGCATTCCCAACTTATATGAAATCAGAATTTTACAAATTGAATATGTATCCATACTGGAAATGACGATATGAACTCAACAGAAAAATCAGAATTCGGTTCCGAGGTCTTCACGACATATATACCAATGCAAATCAAGTAAATTAGTTTAAAACTCAAATATACCGAAATTGCCCTTTGCAACTCTATAGCTTATAATGAGATGATTTCTAGTGTTAGTGTCACCATTTGAAACTAATGGAACTATTAGAATTTTGATCTGAGCTTCCAAACTTTGAATGTTGAGCAAACTCAAACCTTGGCTCTTGAAATGACGAAAAATGCAACTTCAGGCCTAACAACCTTATTTTAACTCTTAATTCAGTTCTATGACTTTTCCTAGACTAGATTTCATATTCCAAAGTTGATGGAATAGATGGATTTACGATTCGACATCTAAAACTCAAAATAGTACAAAACCTGACTTTTTCAACAACTTAAGCTTCCAAAAATGTCAAAATTCATGTTTTTAATTTTTAAAAATTAGGATTTTAGTTTCAACAAAAGAGATAGTTCAAAATAGGTTTGAAGAAACTTACTAAAATGCAAGCAATAATTTTTAGAAATAAACTAGAATATGATCAACAAGGTCATTATGTGGACAGTTGGAAAAGACAATTTAAGTATTGGAAGACATGTTGAGGGCGTGTGTGATTGACTTTATAGGCCATTGGGATAATTTTTTAACATTGTTTAAGTTCTCCTATAAAAATAGTTATCACTCCAACTTTGATATGGAACCATTTGAAGCACTTTATGAGGGAAGGGATGTACAACCTTCGTAGGGTGCTTTGAGGCTAGATATGTGAAAAGTTTAGGATTGATTTGGTAAAGGATGGTCAGGATAAGATAAGAATATCCCAACAAAGCTAGTAGTGTAGAGTCAACATAAAGAATATGCAAATTACAAGGTTAGGAATATGATATTTCAGACTAGTAATTAGGTTCTTCTGAAGGTATCATTGATAAGTGCATGACTTGCACTCATTTCTTGCTCTAATTTTATGATTTTGTATTGTTAATCCTATAACTTGAGGCTAATTGTGCTTTGAATGCTTTATGTTACAGATACTTATAGTTTAGATTTGGCTTTGCTAAGAAGAATTGGAGATTGGAGTTGAATTGAAGCCAAAAGGAGCAGAAATTTAAAAAATGCTACCTGGCAGCAGATACTCTTGAGAACATGACCTTCAGGCTCGTGATCATAGAGCTATGACATATAGAGAAGAGCGAATACACTATACTCAGGCGCAAAGGCGGAGTATAAGGAGAAATAACTTGCACAATCATGTAATGTGTAGTGCGACCGCGAAATGTTGCAGTGACCAACTTCGGGGAAGTTCTGGAAATTCACCATTTTTAGTCCCAAAATCATAATATACACGTACTCCTAACCCTCATTCTTCGTTGATTCACATACACTGACAGGTATATTGGTACATTAAAGAAGAAGAACACACCTTAGTGTAGAATTTAGTTTAGGGTGAGGATTTAGAGTAAGTTTTCTACAAATTCTTGAGTGGATTGAAGAGTGTGGGCTTCACTTTTATTTATCTTTCAATCACTCTTTCTTTCCTTTTTCTTGAATGCTAAATTTGTAAATTTGATTTAAGTTTGGTTGTTGATTTATATATGGGTATTGTTTATTTCTCTTACTTTCATGCTTAGTTGATGATTTACTTGCAAAATTAAGAGGGTTTCTCCCAAACAGCTCTTATTGCTTCAATTTATTTATAGGTTCATGTTTTTCTTCTTGTATAAATTAGATTTCTGGTAACTACTTGAATCTATCTTAGTTCTTCAATTAATGATCTAGTGGAGTTTGTTGAGGGAGAAGATTGTATCATTGTCATAGGTTTATAAGTAGAGAGCGTCAATAGGGACTCAATGACTAAGGTCTTAGGGGTTTTGCTTTGTGGTGCTCAAACCAGACATGTCTTTGAGTGGCGCATAAGAGGCTGTAGTTTGTTGTTCCTAGCCAGGGTGATTACAAGAAACTTAGCCTACCTATAGGTTTAATATTATACTAAGTGTGATGGATTCATTAAGTTTTCATTGAATCCCATATTTCCCAATCCTTTCTCCCTTGCTTGATTAATCCAAACCCATTTGTTTTTGAGTAGTTGTTAGATTAGGTTCCCCCAATTTAGTTAGAATTCTTGCTTCGTACTCACCTATCAAGTCAAAATTTAGCAGCCATAGGTCTTCGCTCTACTCATTAACTACACATTGTTCCCTGTGGGATTTTACCCCAACCACTAAAGTTGGGTAATATGCTAATGATGACTACCCCTTCTTCCTTTGAGTAGCGGGGTTGAGCGATAACAAAAAATAACGTCGTTGCAAGGGAACAATAGGCGTTTTGAGTTGGTTTAGGACTTATAGTCTTCTCTTTTTTGATTTCACTAGTGAGTACTTCTTTTTTTTCCTTGTTTTTTTCTTTGTATGGCTAATTGTGATGAACACTTTCTTGAGAATATAAGCGATTTTTCTATCTCCTTCTGAGTATTGCACTTCATGGTGAGAAAAATGGTGGTGAGGAAGTGAATAGTGATAACAGTGTTGTGAGTCAATATTGTCTCACTGACTTGAATCTTAGACTTGCCAAAGTAGTGTCCCAAAGGCACCAATTGCTCAACACGAGGGATGATCTCAAGAGCTTGCTTGTTGCTAGAGGTTACAAGTTAGACCGATTTAAATAGGACGTTGATGTTTTAGAGGTTGACTTGAAACTAAGCAATGAAGTGACTGAGGCCCCCAACTCATAGGTGGCCAATTATTAGTTGGAGTCCCAAGAAGACGGAGCTGCATTTCATCAAGTCCAATAATCGTAAAAGAGGCCAAAATTGAGGAGATGAAACTAAGATTACAAGATCAAGCCATGGACATCTTAAATGGAAACTTTGGTTCATTTAAAGTTGGGAGTGTTGCCTACTTGGAGGCCATAAGGTTCAATGCTCAATTTGAAGAAGACCTCTTGACACTCCCATGTCTACCCAAGGAAACCTAAAAGGAAAGTTGATGACAAGTTGGGTAGACAATCAAGTTCTCAAAGTGGAGAAACCAGTAGCAAATGTTGATGGTCTCTCATCACCCTCATGAGTTTAACATGGAAAATCATCTTGAAATTGGGAAGGAGATTCATTGCCTCAAAGTGATAACACAAATGGGTAGTAAATCAATTTTTGTTCATATTTTAATAAACTCTTGCATTTTAAATCTTTAGATTAGCTTCTTAATTTCCATTTTTGATTTTTGGCTAACCTAGATGATTGGAGTTGAAGAAATGGGTGCAAACACCAATAAAAATGACAAAAGGATGAAACTGGGCCGTTTTGATTGCAGTTTAGGCCCAGACATTGCCATTACACAAGGGAAAATAGCCTAGCCTGAGATCACCCAAAGTTGCAGAAGACTGACCTAGTTCTAGCTCTATATGATGTCCACAAGGGCGGTCAAATTACCGCGATCATGGAATGCATAAAGGCAATGAGGCACGATCGTGCTTACAAATCTACGACGGTGGAGAAATGATGGGTGTACTTAAATGAAAAGCTTAGCTGCTTCCCTCTTCATTCTTTTTGGTCCTTTATTCAAAGCTATGAGCTTCCTAACCTCTCTCCATTCTTCATTGAAAAATAGTGCAGCCATCAAGCAATGTTTAACTAAAATGCACAAAAAATGTGCTTCAGAATGCCCATAATCGTAAATTTCATATATCTCAAAATTTGTGCGTGATATTGAAAATTTGACATCATATTCTTGATCAATACCATACTGATACTGCTTAAGTAGTGTCGATACATGACCAAATTATTGTTGAAGCTGTTTAATAGACACAGACTGAGACTCTATTTTTTTTATTAATGTTTGTAATTTCTGCTCACATTCCATGTAGAATCTCATCCTGTGTCTCGGCCTTCTCAACAGGTGATCAAACATCTCCTCAATTCTAGAGTTGCTTGTGGTTGTATCGTGTTGGTATGGTGGCACATAACGATCATTTATTGAACATCTCTACTACTCCACTCAACGACTGACCCCCTGTTTTTCTCATAATAACTACCCTGGCAATCTCTTTAAGCACATTCTCTTCCATAGGTCCAATTCTGTTTCCCTAAACTTAGCACCACTATTCTTGATTGGACCATTAAGCGTTGGGCTGAAAATCCCACATCTTATTAGCGAAAAACCAAGTATCCTCCTCATAATATAGCTTCTCATACATAAGCGTACGTAGAGATGAATGTTGTGATC
>JAPFFP010047921.1:0-10111 GCA_026153255.1 Solanum medicagineum
TAGTCTCCTAATTAAACTAGAAATCTAAATTTACAATAGATTAAATAGTCATAGTTATTGAATAGTCCAAAATACCCATTTAAAATATTTCAAGATAAATCTTGTAGGAATTCAAGAGCACTAATTCTTAAAATGACCTAGCGGGTCGTTATATTCTCCTTTTGTCTTATACGTCGGAGACAACTGACACATCTTCTTTCTTTTTCCTCAACATCCCAGACGTTCTAGCTAAATTCGATATACGGGTGATCTTGCCCGTTTTGAGTCCATCTTCAATATTCTCACCAGTCTTAAATTACTTCTGCGTATTTTTCTCCAACAAGTAGCATCATTCTTTCATAACTCCTGGGAGCGCACGAATAATTCAATAATCTCTTTTTCAGGCATGGGAGGACGCACTCTGGCAGCATTCTTCCTCTATCTATAAGCGTATTCCCGATAACTCTCGGTTGACTTCTATCTAATCTGCTCCAATGAATAGTGGTTTGACATGATTTCTACATTATAAGCAAAACTTACTTTCGACAAAATCTTTGGCCATGGCACTCCTATTGGCCTATTGGTTTGTTTCTTGGGAGGTAAACCATTCTAGGGCCTCCCTGTTTAAACTTCGGCTGAAAAGCCGCATCACCAATGCTTCATTTTTCCCAACACCCACCAGCTGATCATAATATACTCTCAAATGGGCCAGAGGATTTCCACTTCCGTCGAAAGTGTCGAACTTTGGTATTTGAACCCTTCTGGAAAGTTTAGATCCAGGTGAATACATAAATCCTCATAATCCAACCCTACAACATCAGGTGCATAGCAAAATTGCTTCATAGCTTTTGCAATTTCTTCCCTTATATCCAACTTGGCCATCTCCTCTTTGGCCTTCCATTCTTTCTCCTTCTCCTCATAATGGTCAACTTCGGAGTAAGTGGCGTGAGGAAATTGTGGATTGGTAAGGATTGGGATATGGAAGGGGATTTTAGGAGGCACAATTTAGGTGGCAGGTGGGTTGTATTGGTCCCGGGCTTGTCTTTCAAGAGGGATTATCTGGGGGTGGGTAGCGTGGGCAATTTGAGAGAAGGTGCAGGAGTGGGAAATATTTGGGTCTTGGAGGGGGTGGTGCTTGGGGAAAAATATTAGAAGGTCCTGCGTTGGGGGTAGTTAAGTCGATGACAGGCAAAGCTTGAACGGGGGTAATTGGTGGGTTTGTTGAGATAGGGATAGGTTGATGGGATAGATTAGGAGAAGGAAAATGAAATGGAGGCCTCCTGTTGTCTGGACCGGGAAGATTAGCAGTGATGGCCAAATTTGCTAACTCTTGAGTCTTCTTCATCTCCATCTTCATGTCAACAATCTGTTGCATCAGCTGTGCAATCAATTTGTTCTGTTATGCGATAATGGGGTCTGTCACAGTGATCTCGGTCAGGCTCGCATCATCATTATTGTCCGTCATTTTTCCATTCCACTGGTTTTGGTCAAGGGATAGATCTTTATGGGCTTTGGATCTAGTGAAATAAGGATGATCGGCTAGCTTTATCAACACAGATCAATTCTAAATTACCTGTAAGAAAAATTACTCAAAAGCAAGCATGTTACTTTCTTCAGATTAATAGGTAATGTAAAATAACACACATATATCAATAAGCACACAATTGTTGCTTTATTCGAGAGTAAACTAGCCCATGGGTATGCGAGATATGGTAAATAGGCAAGACTTTTTCTATATGATTTTAGAAATAGTGGATCATGAAGATTGATTTGCGCTAAGTCAGGTCTTCTTGTATTGTTGATAATGTAGACAGGGGTAAAATAAGCTTTTGCAAAAGTAGGGGCAGGGCCTAAAAGGCTGCCTACGTATCTCACAAATGAGAAATCAGGCCCTACGTAATTCGAGAATATAAGGGATAGCTTGATTCAAATAGACTTCCTTACACGAAAGATGAAAATACAGAATAGAAAGATTGCTAAGAAACATAAAATGTTTCTACTGAGACTTCTTCTACTAAATTGTTGATTTCCTTCTTTATGCTTGATTTGAATCACTCTTTTGGAGAGATGTCTGCCTCAGCTCCTTGGGCCTCTTTGCTCGGTCCCGATAGGGTACAATGGGGATTGTCTTACTTCCGCCTGTCTATCTCCTTTCAGGGTGGCCTCGAGCTCCGCCTCCACTTCCATGTTTCGAGCTATTATGTTTCCAAGATATCCCTCCAGAGTAGATGAATATTCTTCAAGTATTTGACTTTCCTTACTCAGGCCTGGTCGTTTATCCTCGGGTGTCTTCATTTCTTCATCAACCTCAGCTATCTTAGCAAGCATTGTCTCGGTGGCCTGATTCATTCCTCCAACTTCTGAGACCTCTTGGGTGACCTTGCCTAGCATCCTTGTCAATATGCCTTCAGCACTCTTAGCATTTTGGGTTTTCTCCATCCTGACTGCAAATCCAACTTTCTTGAGACGGAAGAATTAAAGTTTAAAAGTGGGTTAAGGAATTCGCACTTGGTTGAGAAACTTGGGACTCGAGGAATTATTTGGTCGCATATTTGATAGTGACTGGGATTTGTGCCTAGGTAGCTCTAGAAAAAGTTCAAAAGGAGTGGGCTAGAATTTTACCCAAATAAAGCAATATAATCATACAAACAGTTATAACAAATAACATAGAAACAATTATTGTGTGTCCTAAATGCAGGTGGCCCTTTTATGCTAGGGGTAGGCCTATCGAATTGAAGGATGTGTATCAATTCAAAGGCAATCCATTATCCCAAAGTACTTTCATTTGCAAAATAAGATGCTTACAAGATATATTGAAAAGTTACCTCAAAAGTTCTTACAAAACATAAAGATACATCCCCAAACTTAAAAAAGAAGAAAGTACAGAAACAAAAGCAATCCCACGCAGGGGACAACAAAAGACTTTAGACTACTTCGGCGCTTTTGCTGACACTTGCCCTTTTAGTTGTCTCAACCTCTTGCCACATGAAGTACCTGTCTTCCCACAAATATTCCCTTGCCAACTGAGCCCCTTCTTCATGACTGGCTTCCCCCATGTCTGAATTTGTTGCTCCATGCAATCATCCAGCCCAATTATGCATTGTCTTGCTTTACTGAGCTCCTACCTAAGTTGCTCTATATCTTTAGCATCCTCCAAGTGTCGATGTTGATGGGCCAAATGATTTTCCTGATACTTCTCTGGGAGTCGATTAAGTAAGACTTGACTTTCGGCTTCAACATCCTTGATATAACAGGGTATATTCGGGCCAGGCTTGATTGTTCCAGCAAGATTCTTCTGCAACCACTCCTTTTATGTACCACTACACTCGGCATTAAACTTGTTGGGAACCTTATCTCCCGCCACACACCAAGTTTTCCATTCTCGAATCATCACCTTAGCGAAGGATACTTGACCGTCCTTATAGTCTGTTGTGAATTTCTTCATATCCCCTGTCTGAGGAACGACTTGCTTACAACCTAACTGCCTGAGAACTCGACTGGGAGCATATAGTCGGGTGCCCCTAAGTCAGGAAAATACCAAGAAAGGAAGTTCCTTACTCCGAATTATGGTGTCACTCGTAACAACATCATCAATAGACCACTGTACATCTTCTTCTCGCAATCCGCTAAATATTGGCATCTAGGATGTTGTCCATTCCCTGCTTTAACGTGATTGAGGTGTAACCACAAAGTGTGAGAAGCGAATTGATCATTTCGACATTTTGGATCCGGTTCAGTGGGGTTGTGGGCTTATGAGTAAGTGCTTTATCATCCACCATTAAAGTATCAGGTTGCAACCTCGAAAGAATCGGCTCACATTCTGACATTTATCCAAAGCCCTATAAATATCAGTGAGAATCATAGGTGCTAAGGTGTAATACTTGATCGACGTTCCATATTTAACCCCGTTTAAGATGGTATGAGTAACCATTATCATGCTCGGATGAATAGCCTGACCCAAATTTTGGGGAAAAACCATGGTCCCCAACAAGCATACTGCGAAAACAAAAGGTCGCTTCTCTTCTCAAGCATGTTCAAAAGTAAATTCCCCTTTAAACATTTTGTAGCCATTAGCACGTCCGAATCGGTAGTACAACTTTTGGAGTGGGATATTCGGTCCTTTGAGCCGACTTATCCATTCGATATCGACTGACGAGAGTGCTTCCTTAATCTCCTTTGGACCCCATCCCTTGGGAATTAGAATGTCGTCATCTGGCTTAAACTTTCTCTTGTTGGAAATGTTACACTTTCGTAACTCGCCAACACTTCATCTAGAGTAGGAGTTAATTCAATGTCTCCAAAATGGAGTACCATACAATCGCTATCCCAAACTTAATCATTGCCCCAATTAAATCCGGTCAAGCCTCCATTTCCATTAGAGAGGGGAGATAGCCTATGTGCTTTTGAACCTCTCTTTTGTTGCATTCATTCATTCTTGCGCACCATACTTTGAGAAAGGGATGAGGTTGAGTCACCATTCTAGTCCTTAAGGGTTCATAAACTTGAGCCATTCTATAAGAAAAAAAAACAAATAGGTTAAGTTCCCCCCACCCAGGTGATAATGAGTTGTATAAATTACTACACATCCTTCAATTAAAACACATAAGTATGATAGTCTTATTAGCCGTGGGCCAAATAAACTCAGGGTGGCTACTAATGGGCCTAATACCCCCTTGGATATTGGGTCGGCCTAGGCAAATGATACTAAAAGGGTTTTGGGTTCCGCTCTGTACTAGATGTCTAAGAGTGGGTTTTGAATGGACCGAGAACCCAGGCGGACAACCTGGGCTGGAAATCATGACAACCATTGGACGCCTTACAAACCAATAAATTGCCACTTATTCCGAAAAAAGGTTAAGTATTTGGAAATCCAGCTGCGGGTTCGCAAAACCATTCTCTCAAATACAAAGATATAATAGAAAGTGTTATGACATGCAAATGAATCAAAATTTAAACAAATAAAATAAATAAGGAGTAAAAGGCAATTATTAATTATAATCCGAATAAATAATTAGTCAAACAAATCTTAATCTCTAATGGTTAGAATCTAATCTAATCCCCAGCAGAGTCGTCATTTCTGTTAACTTAAAAAAATGACTTTAATTTCGAAAATTCAATTTAATACTTAATTAATTTAAGTATAAACCAAATTCCGAAATTTGGAAGAGTCTCCACCTGATTTTAAGGATAATTAGGAAACCCCCTAAACGTTTTAAAAGGCCTAACAGAAAAATCCTTTTAAAATATACCAAAGGAAGGGTTCAGGTTCAATTTCCACTATGAGAAGAACTTAATCATTCAAAATGGTCGCTAACGTGCGGTTGACCGACAATTAGGAAATTGACTAACTTTTCAAAAATTTGATTGACTTTGAAAAGTTGACTAGTTAAAAAAAATTGACTGATTTTGAAAGAACTGGCTAAATTTGAAAGAATTTGACTAAATTTGAAAGAATTGATTAAATTTGAAAAAATGTCGACTAAATTTGAAAGAATGTTGACTAACTTTGAATGAATTTGACAAAACTTGAAAATATTGACTAAATTTGAAAGAATTGACTAATATTGAAAATGTTGAGTAAATTTGAAAAATTGACTACTCTTGAAAGGATTTGACTAAACTTGACTAGATTTGAAAGAAATTGACTAAATTTGAAAGAATTTGACTAAATTTGAAAGAAATTGACTAAATTTGAAAGAATTTAACAAACTTCTGATGAAACAAATACCTATACGTTACTATTTATGACCCTAAAACTTTAGATTTAGAAGACCCAAGCAAAACAAAAGCAAAACGACTCAATCAACATATCGACAGACCATGTTCATATAGTAATATGACTGTAACATTCTATAACAACCAGAAAATAAACCTAAAAACTAGTACTATCAAATTCGTATTCAAACAGTGAAACAGCAAATAAAAATTGACAACGACAGCAACCTCAACCAATATACAGCAACATATGGGCATATTCCTTGATTCAGACTCAAATAGGGTACCCTAAACTTTCTCGACGAGATCGAAAACTAACAAGAGGTATCGAAATATCAATATGAGCTTAGAACAGACATATATTATGAGGCCTAGATCAAAGATGAAGTGACCAAGACTGCAAAAAAGGGCTAAAATAGAGACAAAAATGGAGACGAATCTTTACAGTACATACCCCAGTTCGAAGTTGTTTTCAGCAAAATTAAGACTCGTATCGAAGAACTAGTTTGCAAAATGATGAAGCAGTAAAGATGCATCATTTTGGAGGTTTGAAACCAACTACAACATAATACGATCAACAACAACAACCCACAACGCAGTCTTGTCTAACAGAGCATTTTTAGCTAATATGAGCTGAGTGCATACATGAATGACTTCAACATAGCTTCAACACTCACATTCAAACACAATATATGAGACTTGAATGAGATGAAAAAGAGTGAGACGAGAGCGTTACCTCTAATGGAGCAGCAAAACTGAGACTTTTAAGAGCTAAAGCAAACCCCCACCGCAAAAACAGAGACTCGTCAATGACTTGCCGAACCCCAAAGCTGAAACTTTAATGTTTTTCAAAGATCTTCTTAAGGTTTTGTCGATTAAGAATGACTTTGGGAATTAGTTGAGTTTTTGCTAGGGGTCTTGGATTATTGACGGCTACCCCCTAAATGATACTCGAAAAACGATATATGTAGTCCCCAAATTAGGGCTCAAACGGGAAGAAAAATCAGAGGGTATTTGGGGAAAATTCGAGGTCGATTTTGAGCTTGAATTTGACATTATCTACCTCATCCTTTAGGAATCATCCACGAGTGCATATCACAACCATCGATTTCAATTGATGGTTGTGATATGCACCACGTTTTGATTCCAAAACGGACGAGGTACGGATCGAGTGACGGGGAATAGGGGAGGGACAAATATGTATAAAGAAAGGGGTGAACGTTGAGGGGATTTGGCGTTTAGCTGGGTTTGTTACTCTGGGTCGCTCCCCTGGTTGTTGAGGTGAACAAGAAGAACGATAGTGAGGGGGAGAGGTGAATGTACGCGTGAGAAAGAGGAAAGGATTGAAGAAGAAAGAGAAATAAGGGATTGGGGGAGCGTGGCCCCCACGCGCTGTCTCTCTCTCTCTATATATATTATATATTAAGTTGGCTGAAAATAAAAGGGGAAGTGGGCCGGGTCAGGGGTGTCTGGGCTGGGTTAGGGGTATTTTGGGCCAAGATTTTAGTCCAAAATTTATTAAAATAGGTCCAAAAGAGGGATTGAAAATAGGTTCAAGGGGTAGGGATATTTTAATCTAAGACTTAGCCACTTCGATTACAATTTCGACTAATTTACGATGAATTAATACAAATTAACTTAAGAGCTTTTAATATTATCAATTTGAAATAATTAAATTAATTCTGAAACAGCACTTTTAAAAATAAAAGGCATTTATTTAAAATATTTTCCATATTTTGAAAACCACTTATTTTTGTCAAAATTAAAAGCTCTATAATTAATTCGTATTGAGGAGGGTAAAAATTGGGTATCAACACTCATCTCATCCCATCTCGACTCAGAGGGACTCATCTCAACTCATCTCATCCTATCTCGACTCAGAGGGACTCATTTCAACTCATTTCATCTCGACTCAGATTACTCAGTTAGGAACTTTCTGGGAGTTTCTCTTATCCGACAACAATCACTTATGAGCCAGTGATTGTATAACAATTACGCTGATGTTGCCACAGCCATTTTGTACCTGCAAGATAGAGAACGAATCGAAACCACATGGACAAGTCCAAATGGAGTCAACAAATCTATAAGTCCTCTATTGATTTCAGGGACTTCTAATCAGAGAGGACCTCAACATAATATAATGTGATCGTCTGGATCCTCGCCTACATTTGGCTACGTAGTTTGACAAGTGCGAGTTGGTTTAACTCTTACTCTTTCGGTGCTCGATACTCCTCCCATGACTCAAGGCTCATAAAACAATCCATCTAATCAAACTATCTCAATCCAATCATCTCAATCAGCCTCATGGAGGCACAATCTTTCAATCAGTCTCACAGAGACTTTAATCATCTCATCGATCAACATCTCAATCAATAGCTCAAGCTTAGAACAATCATTAGGGAACAATCAAATAGACAAATCATTAGAGCATTTATGGAAATTCATGGGACTATCAAGTTCTATCAACTCATCGTCGTTCTCACATCTCAATCTTAATCACAATCATAATCACATTCTCAATCAAGGCTCTAGACTCAATGTTGACACCCAATTTTGACCCTCCATATTATAAATTAATTATCGAGCCTCTTCAATTTTTAAAAATGTGAAATAATTATCTTCGAAAAAAATATATGAGTTATTTCATATACTTTGTACATATGTATTACGTACTTTTTATAATTATTCAAAAATAAAAAGAAATTATATTCTTGTTTATTATTAAATTATTTTTTGAAATTAAGTAGTTCATAATTGAGTTAATTATTTCACTTAGTTAATTTTAAAGAAGCTCGTTAATTGATCTAATTTAATTCATCGTATATTTTAAATTCAAACCCGCGCCCCGACCCCACATGTCCCCTTCCTTTTTCCTTTTTCCTTTACTTTTTCTTTTACTTTTCTTTTAGGTGGGATCCACGTGTCTCTCACCAACTCTCCTCTTCTTCAAACACACACACGACACTCTCCTTCTTTTCTTCAAATTTTTTGAACAAAAAAACAACACCAATGGAGAAAAAATAAATCCCCAGCATTTGGATTTTCGAATTGAAAAAAAAAGCCCCAACGTTCAACAAGTCCTCCAACAACTCCCAACGTTTGGATTTTTAATTTTGAATTCAAATTCAAAATCCCAATTTTTGATATAAATACCCCCTCTTTAATCTGTAAAAAAGGGGGGGGGGGATTTGGTCAGCTTTCTCTAATTTTTTTTCTTTTGCCTAGTTGAAGAACTCAGATTAGCAAACCAAAAACTGAGTTTTATTCTTCTATTTTGTCAAGGTCATGGTAGGAAATCGTTTTTTCAACTCGTCTTGTCCTGTTCGCTGCCCCCAAAAAGGTAATACTTTTAGTCTTGTTCCTCTGCGTTCTGTTTGGATATGAGTGTTAATCCTACCTTAGCTGAAATTGTTGTCCTTTGATGGGTTGATACTGAGGTTGGTCATTAAGATATTTTTTCCTAAAGTTATAGAGTCATGCTCTAGTAATTAGGCAATGTTTCGTTAGCATTTTTGTTCGATTCTTGTTGTGTTTAGTTGACTTCGAATTCTCCCATTCTCTTGTTTATCACCGAAAAATATGCTTTGCAAAGATATGGTTTGAGTATTATCGAGTTATATGAATCTTGTTTGTTGAATTTTTAACACTTAACCCCCTTGTCTCTTGACTGTTATTGATATCAATTACCAGAAATAATGACCCAATATTAATTTGTGTTCTTTTTTTGTTATGATGACGTTAATTCGAGTCCGTGTTGGACTCCGTCCCCGCATCTAGGGTCAGTCTCGAGTCATTTCGTGTAATAGAGAAGCTGTGTTACAAGTTTTTGGGGGCTGAAACGTTCATGTATACCCTGATATACATCGTACATACAGTGGCATGTACAAAAATGGGCGAAACATTCAAATCTTGGTTAGTGATGGTTCAAGGTGATTCGATTTATAGGGTGATATATAATATAAACACAGTATATACATCGATATACAACATATATACCTTAGCGTGATACTGTCAAAAAAAGTGGTTTAAAACGCAACTTCAGCATTCTCAGGGCCCAAAAATGGGCTGAAGCAGGCCCAAAGTTAGCAATAGCTGGGCAGGATTTATAAGGGCCAGATAGGCACAAATTTATTTTAGAATTAAGACAGGTTGAAATTGGGTCTGCCAAGCCCAATAACTTTGTTTTATTTCTTGCTAAATTTGTACTCTCATGTTAATTTTATTTGTGAACTCTATATTATTTTTGTTGTGTAGTTTCAATCTAATTAAAGTCTCCAAAAGTCAAACCATTTGTGTTGGTACAAAAAAATTTGATTTTGTGATTTTTAACTCGAAGAATACATTTCTAAATTTTTTCAATACTTAAAATATGAATGTGAAAGTGTTTACTTAAATTTTTCTAAGTTTTATTTTAAAT
>JAPFFP010047922.1:0-32504 GCA_026153255.1 Solanum medicagineum
GGCAAGGTCTGCGTACAATCTGCCCTCCCCAGACCCCACTTGTGGGAATATACTGGGTATGTTGTTGTTGTTGTTGTCCCTTAAAAAAACTAAATATAAGAATAATAATATTGATTTATGATAACATTCATAATACAAATGAGACAACAAAATAGATAGTTACATAAGAAATGATGCTACAATTAACTAAAAACTATTTTATTTCTCAATTGTTAAAACAATTTTTATATTGTATTTTTTATTCATTTTTTTAAATTATCAATACATAAAATTCTTTTGACAATATCGTATACATATATACATTTTGGGGAGAAAGTGAGGGCCTTAAAAAAATTGAGACCCCAGGCGATTGCTTTAGTGACCTTTTGGTTGAGACGACCATATATATATATATATTTGTTTTATTCAGTATGATGATGATATGATATTTGTTTATAACCTCTGAAAGTAACCCATAAGACCTTTTCTAGATCAAAGTATTAACAGGAGTGACACTTTTGATTCAAAATAATGATAAAAATTTATTTTATTTCATTTTACATATTTTACCCTTTTTGGAATATAAAATGCATCGGTTCGATCATTGTAGATAATATTATATAGTAATTTTTCTTTTTTCGGGCGATCAGTGTTGATTCACTTGTAAAGAAGATGGGTCCACGACGTATAAATTGCATCCGATTGGTCTGTATGACTGACAATTGTGACCTCAAACAATACAAGTCCACGTAAGGCGACGAAATGCGCCAAAAGAAATATATATTCCCATTTTTAACCTTAATTAATTAGTTGAGCAGTAAAAGCACTTTTCAACAATGGCCAATGAATAATCCAAGAGTATATGCGTAATGTGTATATACACATACAACCAAATAAGTGGAGTCCCCTTCGTTACCAAATGGCTCTTTCTCTCCGTCGCTTCAGATTTACAACTTCCGGCGTACGCCACTCTCTCTCTCACACATACTTCCCTTAATTTTCTCATTGATCTATTAAATACATGTATCTAGTTTGATTATTAAACCCTTGTTCATTTCCCCAACTCTTCAAATTCAGGCGTTTCAACGGAGTGAGTCTACGGTATGTGGCTTCTTTTTTTTTTTTTTCATGTGTAGGATTTGGTGAATTGATTGTTGAATTCAGGGGCGTCTGATTTGATCGCATAATTAGATTATATGATCGGTCTGTTACTTTAGGTTTTATCTTAAAATTTTTTAGTTTGTTCTAATATGTTTTTTTGTTGGTAATTTAATTTTCAGATCGATTGATTGCTGATCGGGAGGAGAATTGATGAGGGACAAGGCAAGATTGTCAGATTGTTTTGCTGCTAATATTTTTTCCCCCCATTTTTCAGGCGTTTCTTGTGTGCATAGACTGTAGAGGGATTGTCTAGTTGGAGTAGTACGTATATTCTTTTTTCATTTTTATAATATATTTGTTTTGTCTATTTTAGTGCGAATATTATCGGTAGGAAGAAAAAGGAGATAGAAGGATCTCAGTGTAAGTAGGGGAGTAGGAAGGCCAATTTTGCTATTGTGTTTGATAAGGTGGTAGTGAAAAATCTGGAAGTAAATGGAATTTATTTAGTTCGCCGTAGGGACTTTAGGGAGTTCTTGCATCTTTCATGTTCTGGTGACGTCTGAATGTTGTATTGAGGCCTTGAACTGCCAAGATACTGGTTATATGCCACTAGATTCATCCAAAGACTTAGCTCAAACTATGATCACCGGGGTGCTTGACCCTTCTGGTCAATGGATCCAGCAAGAATCATCTCAGCCGGTTATCTTGAGTGATGGCATATCTTTGCAAAATAATGTAAATAACCATGTACCTGTACAGACTGGTGGAGTATTTTCTATGGAAGCTCTTCAGGATCCTTCTTCAAGAATAGTTCCTATTCTGTCTGGTTTTATTGAAAAGCATGATAATAGAGCTTTACCTCAAGGTAAAAAAAGCCAATATCCGGGTTATGAGGATCTCACAAGACTTCTTGGGTTGACTAGAATGGATTCTGAATGTGCTTCTGACATAACTGAATTTGCTTCTGCAAGAGGGTCAAGTACCGAAATTGAAAATGGTATTTATGTAGAGAATGAGCTCACGCATAATCAGAAAGTTGGATCGTTTGGGCATGTCCCTGGGGGAGCTACTACAGAGTTATTCTATAATCAAGCTACTTCAGGATCAAGTATTCCGCCTTTAACTAAATCTGAATCTTCACAGTCATTAAAATCTTCTGGATTAGGAACTTCTGACTGTTCTCAGATGGGGAAAATAAAATTCCTATGCAGTTTTGGTGGTAGAATACTGCCTCGACCTAGTGATGGAAAACTCAGATACGTTGGTGGTGATACACGTATGATTTCCATAAGGAAGAATATTTCATGGGGAGAGCTTATGAAGAAAACATTAGCCATCTGTAACCAGCCTCATACTTTCAAATACCAGCTTCCAGGAGAGGATCTTGACGCCCTTATATCCGTCTCTTCTGATGAAGATCTTCAGAATATGATAGAGGAATATTATGGACTCGAGAAGCTTGGGGGCTCCCAAAGGCTCCGAATTTTTTTGGTTCCGTTGACTGAATCTGAAAACTCATGCCCTGTAGATGCTGCTACTGTTCAACCGAGTGACCCTGATTATCAATATGTTGTTGCTGTTAATGGCATTGTTCAAGTGGATTCTTCTGCTAAGGAGAATTATTATGAGCAGTGTGTGCGTGATGAAGCCAGCAAGGTGATACCTAAAGTAGACCACATTAATGGTATTTATGTCCCACCTCCTGCTCAATTGATTGGTGAATCTCAGAATAAGGTTAACTTTTCCAATCTATCTACTCCTCTTTCTCCTGTGCTTGTTCAACAGGGAGATTGCGAGAACGACTCAAGGAACACATATAAGAAGAAGTTGCCCCATGGTAGTGATGCATGTCCACTGTCGGTTAGCAGCACCCACTCATTACCTGAAAACCCGAGTGGATGTACTAATATTGGTTATTATGCCCCGCAGATAAACCTGATGAATTTGCAGAGTCCAAACAAAAAAGATGATATCCCCCAACCAAGCCAATTGAGTGAATTTCTTTCACATCATCATGGTCTCGGCAGAGACTTTGTTGCTCCAATATTAGAACAATGTGATGGAAACTTTCAACAGCACTCTTTTGAAAGATCAGAGCCCAAGGAGAAGATTGTTCTCTCTGAAAAGCCTAATGATGAAATGGGTGTATTACCGGGATACACTCCCATTATTACTCTTAATGGAATTCCACATGCCTTTTCGGATTCAAAACTTCAGGAACATGGAAAGAGATCAGCTTACTGCTCACAAGAGGGAATAAGCTCATTTTCCTCTTTGAACTTTTTACCAGCTCAGTTATCTTCCTACAGTGTGTCGGCTGCTCTGCAAGAAAACCCAGGGTCTCTGCATCAGAATACATACCCAGTGAGTTCTCAGCATCATATTAGGGTACTTAATGGGGAATCAACTGTGGCCACCGACTTGGTGGATTTTCCAAAGTTGCCTTTTGACTCAAATTCAGTGAGTAAATGTGGATCCGTGCAAAGAAATATTAATGGAACAGACACTCAATGTGACGGAGCTAAAGCAAATTTGGAAAATTACCATCCCGGTTTGAATAAAAATTGTGAGATGGTGAATGTATGTGATATCAATAATGCACTGCCATGTCATGAGGGTAAATTTCCTTATAACAAGTCATCCAAAACAGCTGTGGGTTCAGAGACAAAACTACCTGACATTAACTCTGCCATGGTGTCTAATAATGCAGGTGATAAACCTGATGAAGAATCAAAAATTTTTGACATGAACATCCTTGCATCAACACCTTTAATTACTACAGTAAATGAGCAGTCCCAAAGAAATCAATTTGAGCATCTGTCAGGGGGGATAAAAAAGACTGAACTTGAGAATGCTACATCCAGGGTCAAGAGTTCTAAAGTTGCTGGGAGGATTTCAAATTCTGAAACACAGTCTCATGGTGCAGAAACTCTGAGTGATCTACTGCCTGAATTGTCTGATGGCCTGATTTCCGAACGTCCTCCCATGCCAGCAGTTATTTCATGTCCTCAAGATACTTTTGCCAAAGAGCCCTTGCTAATATTCTCTGAGGATTTGTCACCATTATCAGTTGTTGATGATGGAGGCCAGTTGATGTCCTCACATTACACAGCTTTCAGGCAAGAGCCAACCAAGGATGCTCTTTTAAGGAGAGAAGTTTCTTTAATCGATGAAGAATTTACGAATTATAGTGATAAGAAAGTTGTGACTTCTGGCGTTGGTGAATTTTCTAGTGAAAAACAAAAGATAGAAGATGCTCCAATTAGTAGGAGTATCAAAGAAAATCAGCAGGTTCTGAATGCAAATGGAAGAGATGTTAGATCACCCAGTGGTAACTTGTATGCTGCAAACCTCCTAGATTTGGAAACCAACTGTGATGAAGTCATATCTCCTAGTGCATCAGAAGGGGTGGAAGTTGCCCCTGACTTGGGGTTGGAGGTGAATTTCTTTTTCATTTTGATGTGTTGGTGTATGATTTAGGTTACCAAAAGCTCTCTTATGCTCATATAGTTTTTCGTTGTTTATCTGGCTTGGCGCAGGATGCCAACCCCCTCAATGGAGATAAGGATAATTTAATCACTGATGCTATGATGGCTGAACTGGAAGCTGATTTGTATGGTTTGCAGGTAAAGATTAATTTCCTTTTGTATTCTAAACTTTATTGGAAATGCTCAATGATGTAATATCTTCATTTCTACCCCTTTTCAACGATAACATCTTACACTCTAATCTTAGTATGAGACTGAAAGACTTAATGGACATTGCTTGCTTACTACCATAGTACCAGCAGAGGCTTCTAACTAATCCAAAGGAGGACTCAAATGTACAAGACTTGTCCTTCACTACGTATCCACCTCCTGCAATACCTTGATCCTCTTATCAGTGGGTGTTACATGAGAATATCTTTGATTTATTGTCATCGTTAAAGATTGTGGTTATGTTCTTGGCAATGATAATAACTTGCTATTTCTACTCTTGGAATGTGCCTCAAAGGTTATGTAATGGTTTATTTCTTATCAATTTTGTTTCTCTACCGCTTGAAAACAACAACGTACCTTGTGTAATCCCACAAGTGGGGCTTGGACAATGTTTTGGACGGTGAAAGGCAACAAAGATGTGCCCTCACCACGTGGAGAGGCGCTCGCCTTTTTGAATTGAGGCACCATTTAGTACCAAAATCTTAAAATATTTGATTGCATATATAAATATCAAAACCTCAATAGCAATAACATATATTAACTAATAGTTCAATTCAGAAAGACAAAAACTGATAGTAGATACTCGATAGATACTAAAAGTCTAGAACTTGAATGACTCAATAATTCATAAGTCAATGACAAACAATACTAGAACTCTCAAAGTCTGATTCTTCTTCAAGATTATCAAAATCATGAAAATCAACACCATTTCATTATGATTATATTGCTCCTCATCTTCTTCCTCGATTTTTCATTAATTAGTGTCCTACTTGAACTTGTATTTGTAGATGTAGTTTGTACTCCTTTGCCCTTGTCAAGTGCCCTTGATCTTGAAGGAATTCCCCTAAGACCATAGATACTCTCGTTAGCTCCAATTGCCGTAGCAATAGTACCCCAAGTAAGATCACCTTCCTCATATACTAGTTCATTTTCTTAATCTTCGGGGCATCCAACCAATCATTCATTTGACTCATCAATATAATCCAAGACAATTGCATCAATGGTATCACAAGTGTCATAATGACGTTTCAATATTCTATTGTACTTAATGTACACTAGATCATTGAGACGTGATAGTGCAAGCTTGTTTCTCTTTTTAGAATGAATCTGTGCATAAGTTTTAGATATGATATTAGGATATAAAATATTATTTTTAAGTGTTCAAACATACTTCAATTTCGCTACATCCAAATGAGCTACAAGTTAGACTTAACACTTTCATGAAAAACTTTTGCAAGTTTGGAGTTTGGCTACTAAATAGTGACAATCATTCAACTATAAAAAGATAAATTTAAAGGTTAATACTAAGTAGAAATAAGTTAAGTAAAGATATAGTATAAAGAACTAAATCAACTCATTTACCTGGTTACCTTGTGTCTTTGGCTCTTTGAGCTTGACCACAACCAAACAGTCCCTTAACATTTTTGTACCTATGAAGCTCAACAACCAGTAAATCTTGTATTGTTATAACAGGGCTCATCTTTTCAACACATGCTTGATAATTCGTCCACACATCTTGATGTATAGTGGCATCTGCTTGAGCTTTATAAAACAATCTTGGGTTCAAACTATGGCCTGCAACATGTAAAGGCTGATGGAGTTGGTTAGTCCACCTTGCATCAATGATCTCAAACACTTTCTCATATTACTTCTTAACTCCACCAAAGGTCCACTTCAATAGTTTTCCTTGGCTCTGTCCATTGCTTCATAAATATAGCTAATTGGTGATTGTTTCTCCCTATCCACCAAATGAAACACTGTTGTCAGAAGACCACAAATTTTAACAAACATAGGCAAAAATAAGAAGGCTGGCGACATCTTTTCGCAAAGTTTCTGTTGCAAATCTACTTGAAATCCATTCGGTTGAGAGGTCAAAAATCTCAAATGTTTCTTTTAACTGTACATAGCTCTCAAAGTCAGGTAGGCCATTGCAAATCTTGTCTTGTTCAGTTTCACCAAATTTCTTTCAGTGGTGAATTTTCTCATCAAGTTCAACATCAACGACCTTCGACTATTGTAAGAATGGATCTTGATGACCTTCTTAAAAGCTGTTAAAGCAATATTATGATAATTATTAGCTAATAAGTATTAAATATGAACTATGAAGAAAGTTAGAGGATAGGAGAGTGATATTACCTAAAGCATATGAGGTAATCTTGAATATGTCACCAATCATCAAGTTGATGCAATGAGCGGCTCATGGAGTCCAATCAATGTGTGGGTACATGCCCATTATCATGCTTCATGCTTTAACACTCTCACTAGTGTTATCGGTGACAACTTGTACAACATTTTCTGATTCGTTTCTTTTAGTAGTACTCTCGAACAAGTTGTACATTTTGGCAGAATCGGTAGATTCATTACTAGCATCAAAGGAACCAAGAAATACACTACCGATTGGAAATTCACCAAGATATTGATGATCGTTTTGTTATTTTGTGTCGTGTATTTGTCCATCATAAGGAAAACACACTCAAACTTTGTCCATTGTACTTTACGCTCATCAACAATTTTTCCACTTTCTTCACCTCGTTTTTTAGGTGATTAATTCTTCATGGAAGGTAGGAGGCTTCATTCCAGGGCCATGTTATCCTACTGCCTCAATGAATTTATCAAATGATTTGTAATAAACACAATTAAAAGGGAACCTCGTATCGTACACCCATGATGCAAAGGCACTTACCGCACATTCCCTTAGATCTTTCTTGGTTTCATCAGAACTTGCTTCCTTTCCAAAGCCTCGCTTTTGTTGTGATTTTTGTGAAAAATAGAGATTAAGAGGACCTATCGTAACATTTCAGCCCGTGGATGAAGCGCTTCCACTAGAAGACATCTTTTGAGTTTTTAGGGAGGCATCATTTCACCATATTCGTCCATACCATCATCATCAATATTAACCACAGATTCTTCTTGCTGCCTCACTTGAAATGTCGAATTACAGGCAACTTTATTTTGCACCATAGGCCCTTATTTCTTCTAACTTTGGCTGGCCAACTTGGACATTGTTTTACATTTTTATTTCAACCCATCAAATGTTACTTGTATAGAGGAATACCACCATTGTAAGTAACTTTACAAAGTATACATATAACTGAATCTTTTGTTGGTCCTTGCATACCATAATTCCATCCGGTGTCCTTCTGCTAGCATCAGACACCATTGAAATCACAATTTATGGACAAATCAATACTATATTAATTAGTATAAAACTAAATTGCGTAGGGCAGAAATAAATATAGAAGGATTATTATTATTTTTGTTTTTTGAAAATATAGGCAGATTGCACAATAGTCACCCCCGGTATGTCCGCACATCCATCTCAACATCCTCATCTCTGCAACCTGCACCTTTTGAATATGTGAGGTTTTGACTGGCCAACACTTCACCCCATAAAGCAACAACGGTCTAACCACCATTCTACAAAACTTACCTTGGTGGTATCCTCTTATGACACAATACTCCGGAGGCAAGCCTTCACTTCATCCATGCTGCCCCAGTACGATATGTGACATCATCATTGATATCACCACTACCTTGGATGATGGACCCAAGATATTTAAAGCTTTCTCTCTTGGGAATACATTGAGTGGCAAGCACCTTGCTATCATGAAACCGGCAGCTGTTACCATAGTTCACGTTCATATTTTTTATGGTCTATATCATGCTAGTTATAGCAGTCCCAGGGAATTTGTTTGGTGTAGAATGAAACTATGTAATGATAAACAGATTTTATATTCACACTTTTATTTGGATGAGTCATATCTGTACAAAATCTATGACATGCTTCAAAATAAAAAGGTAAAAATTTGTAAACTAAATTACCGTATGAAATTCCCACCCTGTGGTGTTTCAAAACCCTTGGTAAAAGCAGTCCTTGTCAGACTGCATCTTACTCCTGTATATAACAAAAAGACAGTGATTATGTCACCAACCTCCTGATTTTCCAATCTGCCCTAGTTGACAGCGGACTTTAATGGTTACACCACATAATATATGTATGTTTGCCATTAATTTAGTCGTGTTGGTCATCAGCTGGCAGTGCATTGACTAGGTTAGATCTTTTACTATGTATCAATTATAACTACATTTGACCAAGTTTTTGGTCAATCTATTGATTTCTGCTGTAAGCCAAGATCTGCTGGGGAAATTGCTCATTCATGCTTCTTTGTTTGAGCACATCTTCCCTGTCTCTGTCCAGCCTTTCCTGTGAACTGGAGTGCATGTGTTATTGTTTCTCTTTGTGAAGCTTTTCAATGCTTCAAAAGTTGTGTTTTTGCTTGGTGAAACTAGGCTGAAGGATCTACTGTCTTTTAAAAGTTAATTTTGTAACTTGATCTTGTTTTACCCACCCCCCTTCATTTTTTTGAGAAGATGCAAACTTGTATCTATTTTCTAATGCTTGGTTCCATTATTTCTTAAACAAAAAAATAAATTAAAAAAAACCTCAATCCCCAACAAGATTGCTTTCTTTTATAAGTTCATTAATTCATGCTTGAAGTAAGCTACAACTACTGTTACATCGCAGATCATAAAAGATGCTGACCTTGAAGAATTAAGGGAGTTGGGCTCTGGGACATATGGTACTGTTTACCATGGAAAATGGAGAGGAACAGATGTTGCTATAAAGAGAATTAAGCGGGCATGTTTTTCTGGGAGATCATCACAAGAAGAAAGGCTGGTGGGTTTCCTGTAACATATCTTCCAAGCATATACGTTTTTCCTAGATTATCAGCAGTGTTTATGATCCTTATTGTGAAATTCATAATAAAATTGTCTTCTTCTTTTTTTTTTTTTTTTTTTTTTCCAGATCAAGGACTTCTGGAGAGAGGCCCAGATCCTTTCAAACCTTCATCATCCTAATGTACTTGCATTTTATGGAGTGGTGCCTGATGGGTCTGGGGGAACCTTGGCAACTGTGACTGAATTTATGACTAATGGATCACTTCGAAACGTTCTCATTAAAAAGGACAGGTGACGTTGCTTTTGCTATGTTAATTAGTTCTACGTGCGTCTCTCATTTTTAACTTAATGTGATCTGCTAAATTCCTTGTGCAGGTCACTTGATAGTTATAAGAAACTTCTAATTGCCATGGATGCAGCTTTTGGGATGGAATATTTGCACTCAAAAAACATCGTCCACTTTGATCTGAAATGTGACAATTTGTTGGTCAGTCTGAGGGATCCACAACGACCCATATGCAAGGTATCCTTTTACCATTACGGCAGGGATATATGCACTCTTGAGTATACAAGAATAAATCTGGAATGAATCATATGAGAGTGTATTCTGAATTGAGGGGCTCAACAAACATGGTGACCCAAAGAAAAACTTCAATGAGAGGCCTTAAACTTTGTGTTAAAACAAACAAAAATACTTCATATATAATTCTATTTGAAGAAGCTATTAAAAAAATTGTAATCGATTTCAAGTAATTCCTTTCAATTTCTAATATATCTAATCCATTATTTAGTATTTTCATTATTTGGTAAAAATATTATCAAGGGTCCTTTTTGTGGTGGTGTCAAGGTTTCAATCGTTCTCTTTTCTTTTTTGAGTTTTGAATAGCTGAATTCCTATATCCTAATTGACATATTTAAATTCTAATAAATATCTAACAAGATAGTATAAACCCATGAAGCAAAAATATCAAAATTAACAAATTTCAGATGTAAAATAATAGAAAGATGGAATAACAGAACTAGTTTCAATAAGTTGATAACTTGATAATCACTGAACTTTTCAGTGCTTCAAATTTTGAGAAAGAAACAGAGAGAGTTGGCAATTTGCTTTGGGCAATCTTATTCTTTTACATGTTTGTTTCTGAGAGTTGGAGAATGCCCAAGGGAATAAGGTTAAAAGAGTAATGATGCTATTTGGAGCGAACGGTGAAAACAATAAAACTACGCGGGTCCATTGACGATGATGATTGTATTAACAAATCAGGACAGAAAATATTACTTACACGTGTAGTCTATGGAGTGATTCCTTAAAAGATTGTATTGTTTCCTAATTTATGGTCTACATTTTCATTTATTATGGAAAAAATGTATTTTTTACTTTAAAACACAATATATTCTTTTTAAAAATTCTGTAGCTATTCCTTACTTTGTGGGATTTCACTGAGTATGTTGTTGATATGTACACCTATTAGGAAAACTTTTGGGCCCCATAAAAAGCAGCTGCTTTAGCAGCTTCACCCTTCGGCTACTGTCTGACTTATAGGCACAAGTTTCTATGATTCAGCTTTCATTGATATTGGAATTGTATTGGACTGAATTCTGGTCAGATAGCCTTATTGCTTCCAGAAGCACATTGCTTTCCTTAACTAGCCAAAAGCTTTTTGCCAAATTTAAATAAATGATGAATAATATTAGAGTAGAGCGTACTTCCACACCAAATAAGATTGAACACATTTAATGATGAAACAAAGATCACCACACCACCGTGTAGGAGGCCTACAATAAGAAAACAACACATTTTTGTATGCTTATTTTGTAGGGTGAATCCAGCTAGAACTACTGATGCATTTTCATAGGATAATTTATTCCCATCTGGTTTTTAGTAAAAACCGTTCCTTGCCACAGTGAGTTGAGTTATTTGTAATATATCTAATGCAGGTTGGAGATTTTGGACTGTCAAGGATTAAGCGCAATACTCTTGTATCCGGAGGTGTACGAGGTACTCTTCCATGGATGGCACCTGAACTGTTAAATGGTAGCAGTAATCGAGTATCTGAGAAGGTTAGTCTGATTATTGTAAGATACTATAATCAGACATGTCATAAAGCAATAACACCTGATATTGGTTGTTAAGTATGTCATAAAGCAATAAGCTGGATGGCTTGGTTTCTGACAGGTTGATGTTTTTTCATTTGGCATAACAATGTGGGAGATCTTAACTGGGGAAGAACCCTATGCGAACATGCATTGTGGGGCAATCATTGGTAAGTCTTTGATTACCTGTTAGACCAAGTGAATAATTTCTACTTCATAAAAGTAATGGGAGGGAGAGGGAATAGTTTGTTGCTTACCAAATGGATTCCACTTGATTATAAGGGCATGCAAAGAAACTTTTGAAAGTGCTCCCAAGGTACTTCTCCTAAGGTATTCTTGAGGGCCTCGATGCGTCTTTAGGATCCCTTTTCCCTGTGGTACTCGACCATTGGAATCTTGCATCCTATTCACATCTTTTTTCCTTCTTTTCTCCATGGAGAATCATTTATCTTCAGGCAAGGAGGTAAATCTTATGATTTAACAGAGTCGAAGTCTCCTTATGAGACATGGTATGATTGGGTTGAAAGGTCCAAACTTTACATGGGTAGGATGATACTAAGCAAGGGACACTTTTCTGGCTTTGCAGAAGGCTACAAAGCTGAGGAAAAAGCTTTAAATCATGGAAGGCCAGAAATTTCTTGACTTAGATTTATTGTGCATTAAAGTTCAATAAATATGGGAGATACATATCAGTTAACATAGTTAATGGCCAAGCTAGAGCAATTATTATTATACCAGAGAAACAAGTTTAATGAAGGATGGGAAACAAGTTTAATGAGAAACAAGTTAATGGCCAAAATAGGACATTTCATTCACAGAGAACCAGGATACAAGGGGAAGTTGGTGTCACTGGAGAAGGCAAGTTTCAACACATTAAGGGGAAAGGGAGCTTCAAGGAAGATTTACACAGAACAAATAGACTCTGAGAGAGCCTGGAACCGAAAAGCATATGAATCCATGTCACGGCCATTAGTGGCACTCACTCTAACCTGCCGGTGGGAGAACCATCTAACCAAGCCTTAATCAATTTTATATAAATAAAAATCAAATCTCAACTAAATTAATAAAGTTTCAAAACCAAAAAATTTAAATTATTACAGAAATAATAAACTACCTATTACAATTTCCGAGACCTGAAAAACATCTACAAGAACTTCTAAAATAAAACCCTACCTACCAAAATTATCCAAAAATTAACAAAAGATAAGAAAGCCTCAGTGTCCAAAAGATGGAGGACAACTATGATGATCCACGAGAGCCTGGAAATGGAGTGCTCACCCTTGGATTGGAAATGGCTGGCGCACCTTAGAAATGGGGTCTCAAAGGAGCCTCTGGAATGAGTCCTGCACTCAGAAAAGAAGAGCACTGAGTAGTGTCAGTATAGCCATTATGTATTGGTAGGCATCAGTATGTCTCAATTTAGAAAGCATGTCACACCTAAGTCAAACAATAAGTAGATCAGACATTCAACACATAACAATCAATGCATCAACTAACAAGTACAATCATATCAGGTTAGACCATGTCAGATAACCAATCATGCAACCATCAAGTATCTCAACGTATCAAGGAATCTTAGATATCAACAGTAACAATACATTAATTGAACTCACACATCAACATTAAGGTGTACATACATACTAAGGGGTCGTTTGGTATGGTGCATAAGAATAATGCTAAATAGAGTGTATTAATAATGCTTGCATCAGTAATACATGTATTAGTTATGCTTGCAATAAGCCATTAATTATACATAGAATATTTTTATGCATTGTTTGTGATGCATTAAAAATAGCATGCATTGCATAAAAAATTTATTTACAAAAATACCCTCCACATTTATAGTAGAAAAGATGTAAAAAAAACATTTGAGGGGCAATTAGCTCTTTAACTATGCTAATGCATGCATTACTAATACCTATAAATCCATGGTATTAGAATGCACACCATAATACACAATATTAGTTATATATAGCATAAAAAAGTATACCAAACATGATGCTACTAACACATTAAATTAGTGCATGTATTAATTTTGCTAATACACTCTATCAAAATACCCCTAAGGGGTCTTATTTATGCCCATCTAGCCATGACCTATAGTGGACCAACTTCGTTCATGTACCATACCAGCATGGTAGTCGACTCTCCAAATATATGCAACCGCTTGTTCAGAAGCTTATCTCAGACATGAGCTACTCATCAATGAGAAGGTTATAATTATCCTTACCCATCTCACACATATAACTCAGTGTATAACAATTATAAGTACATTTGCAATACAAATAATTCAGTAGATCCATTGATCAATAACTTTTGTATTCTTAAGCATTAAAAACCATGCTGGAAGACAGTCAACAAGTATTCAACTTAAGAGTATACATGGATCTAAATCAAGTCTAAACTCCAATTAAACCATAACCTATCTCAATTAAAGGACTTGAATGTAAGCTAATCTGCAAGAGCCTTTACCTTTTCTCGAAGCTTCAGATCGTTCACGGTCTAAAATAAACAATAACATAACATTAAATCACATACTCCACAATTCTAGGTCTTAGGGATTAAACCCCACTGATTTTATCATTGTTCACAGCCTAAACCATCAATTTGCCCCAACACCCCATAATCAATATTCTATTAATAGGAAGAAAGTCTAGCCTAGGATCATGCCAAGTGGCAGCTTAGGATTAAGACATGTGTTGATTATAAGTTAATTTAGGTAAATTAGATACTAATTTTTTTAATAAATTATAAATTCAATTTATACAATTAATTGATTTTTCTTTTCAATTCTTTACAACCAAGAAATGCAAATTATTAACATTAATTTTTTAAATAAACAATAAAATTTGAAACAAGCACTAAAATTTGAAACAAGCACATTGATGTTCCTTTTTGTGGTAGGAATATATTATATTTATTATATATAATAAATATTTAAACTGACTTGCCACTTCCACTTAGTAAATAGATATTTTAAATTACAATTGTTTTGGTAAATTTGTAAAATTTTAAAATAGTATAAATTGATATAAACTTATTGTCCTTTTTTGTTACAGTTCATTATTTTATTTGCATGTTTAAGATTCTTTATTTGTGCAAAATTATCAATTATTATACAAGTTTTTATAAATTCAATTTATACAATTAGTTTTTTTTTTTTAAAATCTGATAACAAAAAAAATGCAGATTAAAAATAATCCCGATAACAAAAAAAATGTAGATTATTAATTTTACATTTTTTAAAAATTAAAACATAAAAAAAATACCATTAAAAACTACCAATGCCGGGGAAAATGGGGTAGCTTTTTAAAGAAATTTTGCGTTATCATTTTTAATATACATTTGTGATTCCATGTATAAAAAAATGGGGGATTGAGTTATTATTATTTTTTAAACATTTTAAATAATGAATTTGGAATATTATAATTTTGTAAGTTTAGAAATTACAAAATAAAAAAAGCGATGATCTTAATTTTTTTTTTAATTATTATTAGTCATTTATTAAACAAAAAAAATGTACAACAGTTAATTGTAAAAAAAAAGAAAAAAAAATAAAATCCACTAAAAAATCATACTATGATTTGAAAACCACCCAACTCCCCCACTTCCCCATTCCCTCTCTCACGGCAGTTTTTGTCCTATTTTTTTCGGGCTCGATTTTAAATTTAACAATACGAACTACTAAATAGCTTAGTACTTGTTTTATTGTTTTGTACTGATTGCCAATTAAAATTACGTAATATAATTTATATTTTAAAAATTAATTACAATTTGTTACCACAATGCACATTGCTAAGTATGATATATGAAATAATAACAAATAAATCTTTTTAAATAAAAAAAACATGTCCGCATAAAAAGGAACATTATATGTAAAAGCAAATGGAGATAATTTAATATTAAAAAAACTATCTATCCAATTACATTTTCAACCGTCACAATTTGAAAATCAAATTAACCTTTATCTCTTTAAAAAAACAAAAATGTTTATCCAAGTTATAGGGAGTTTCACAACTTCCATCACTTTTCCAAGTAAATGAGGAGTTTTAAAACTCCTATTTATTTGGTTACACAGTTTACTGATCAAAATAAATATACTAAATACGATTTCAGAATTCTCCATATAAATAAATAAATAAATAATTTTATTGAGACAAAAAATTCTTAACCTAACTATTTTTTTAAAAGACACCATTTAAAAAATAATAATCTTTAATTTGAAAATATAAAGATTTATCCAATTTCTAGAGAGTTTATAACTTCCCATTACATTTCCAGGAAAATGGGGAGTTTTATAACTTTCCATTATAGTAAATAAATTGTGTATAATTCTCAATTTTAATAAATAAATAATTTTTGTTCAGAAAAAAAAAAATTGTGCATCTAAATACATTTTCAATAGTCAGAATACATTTTTAAAACATAAACTTTATTATTAATATATTTGGCAATCAATTTAAACTTTTAAAATAGTGACTAATCTATTTTCTTTTACTATTTTTAATTTCATATTTTATAATTTTAAGATTAATATTTTGGGCATTTAGCTTCAAATTTTTAGACATTAACAAAGTTATCTTACTGATTATCTGTCAATATTTAATTTTAGAACATAAAAATAATTAAAGATGGTTACTTAGATTCTTATAAATTAATTGAGGTCTTAATGAAATAGTTTATTTAGTATGCATATCTTTTTAAATTAATAATTCAAATTTAAAATTTTTTCATTTTATTTAAAAAGAGAAATATTATCCTAATTAAAACTCCTTTTTAGTTCGAATCAAGTTTTAGTCAGTGCAATACGTATTTTTACATTTAAATAGGAAGTTAAAAAAAAAAAAGCAAAATACTTTTGCTACATGATAAGATATTAAATGAAACATCGAAAGTATCATTACTACATTATAATAAGAAAAATACTTTTCCAAAATATAATTAAAGTATTTTTACACATGATAAGAAGATCCCTTTTTAAACCATACTAAAGTATTAGTGAACCATAACAATAATAATAATTTTACAAATTGTGATAATAATAATATAACAATATGATAAGAAAAACACTTTTACAAATTATAATAGTATTAATTTTTTTTAAAAATAAATTTAATAAAGTATTCTTGAAAATAAATACAATATTTTAAAAAATAATACTAAAAACATCATTACAACGTGATAAGAAAAATAATTTTAAAGATTTTTACTATAAGTATCTTTTGCAAGATGATCAATTAAACACTTTTATAATTATAATAAAAATAATCTAGCAATATAAGAAGAAATACTTTTACAAAATGTAATGAAAGGATTATATACATGACAAAAAAAATTATTGAATGTATATAGAAAGTACCCTTACAACATGAACTAAAGTCATTCTTACAAAATGATAAGAAAACACTCATCTAAAATATTATGAAAATCTCTTTATAAGATGATAATAAATATATTTTTGAAAAAAATATATTATATGTACCTTTGCAACATGATTACAAAAATATCTCTATGCAATATAATAAAAGTATCTTTTAAGATGACAAGAGAATTTTTGTATAAAATTTGTTGAAAGCACCATTTCAGTATGATTAAAAAAATAGTTTTTAAGAAAATATAATATTATAAGAAGAATACTTATACCCTTGCTGCTTGATAAGACAAATATATTTAAATGCTATATTGAAGTATTATACCTACTATGTATTAGAAATAATATTTTTAATAATATATTGAAGGTATTCTTGCAACATCATAAGAAATTCTTTTTACAAAATGTAATAGAAGTATTTAGCATATGACAAAAAAAAATCACTTTTAAAAACTATACTAAAGGTATCCTTGAAACATGATAAAAAAAATATGCCATAACAATAGGATAAGAAAAGCACTTTTACAAATTGTCATGGATATATCCATACTCAAAATAAGAAAAATATTTTTAATAGTTATACTAAAAATACTATTTAAACATGAACATGATAAGAAAACACTTTCAAAACTATACTAGAATTATTCTTATAAGATGATACGGTAAAACACTTTTATAAATGTAATGAAAGTACATTTATAATATGATAAAGAAAACACTTTTACAAATGTAATAAAAGTAACCTTCCAAAAAGAAAAGAAAAATACTTTTACAAAATTTGCTTAAAGTATAATTACACAACGATCATAAATTTATTGTATAAAATTTACTAAAATAGTTTAGCAACACAATAAGAGAAAAAACTTTTAAAATCTATATTAACAATATCCCGGCAACATCATAAGGAATTTTTTTTATAAAATATGAAAATACTTTCAAAATATAATTATCTATTTAGTCTTATTTGTATTTATTAAAACAAAAAATGCATTATATATTGAAGTCTTTTCTCTTTTCAGACAATCTTTTTACATATATTATTCTACATAAATATAGTTAATACTACTATACATACATTTTTTATATAGATATTAATCTAACTCATTCCTGGATAAATTATATACTTTTTTTAAATTGTGAAGTTTGGTTGATATAATTTTCTTGATCACATTGGTTTTGAGATTTTATTTAATTAATATAATAGAGATCGATGTCTGAACTATATGATATGCTCTTCATTTTGATAATTTAATCATGATATTCTAAAATAAGTTGAGAATGTACTATGCTTAGACTTCACATAATTATATTTTGATTAACCAAATATATAGATTATCATTAGATTATTTAAAGATATTTTGTTGTACGACTAATGCTTATGAAGTAAGCATTTGATGTTATCAATATCTTTAATTTTTATTTATGAACACTATTTATTAATTTTATAGACTCAAAATTTTTCCGCGCAACGCACGGGTACGAATACTAGTTCATGTTAAAGGAAAGATATTCTACACTATGTAGTACAATCTAACCACCTAAGATGATTTCTCTACCCATTTAGGACTACCCAAAGGTATTTCTCATCAAATCATGAACTTAGGGCTTAAATTTAAGAATTCCACCATAAACCTCTATTCTAATGATTTTACAAATTAACCAGACTGATCAATGTTAGAAGGGAGTAATGATCTTACCTCAACGATGGAAAAAGCCCTAGTTGGTGGAAGATAGCCTCATTATTAATAGCTCTTTCTATTCCCTTTTCTTTTCTTTTCCTTTTTGCCATATCTAGTTTATTCTGCTTATGGGTTTTTAAGATGAGAGGTCCTAGTAGGGGTGACAATTGGGCAGGTTGGGTCAAATTTGAACGGGTTATAATGGGTCAAGATACCAAACATGTCAAGACCCAAGCCAACCCAAATTTGCTTGGGTCAAAATGGGTTGCGTCAAAACGGGTTGAGTAACGGATTATAGAGCGGGTCAAGACCCACTCCGACCCGATTTTTACTAAGTTTTACTTATTTTATTTGTTCTTTTTCAATATTTGACTACTTAATTAAATTATATTTTTCTTTAGTATGACTATATAAAACATATCAAATTGGAAAAAAAAGTGTTTTGAAAATATTTTAACAATATCTCTCTCGAATTAATTCGGGTTGCATGTCAACCCAATTTTAAATGGATTGGGTTGAGATAGGTTGAGCTAATAATTGGGCGGGTTATTAACCCGCCCAAACTTCAACAGGTCGGGTCGGGTTGGGCTTATTTTGCTACTCCTAGTTACCGGGAAACATCCTCTCTACTTCTATGAAGTAGTGGTAAGGTCTGCCTACATTCTACCTTCCCCAGATCCCACTTGTGGGATTCCATTGGGTATGTTGTTGCTGATGATTGCTACAGCGGTTACATTATTGCTACAATGGTCCCTCTATGCTGACCAATTGGCCGTTATATCAGTCCAGCCTTTCCCCTGGACGTCACAACAGTCAACTAACCGCCACAATGATGATGGGTCTGTTGCAGTGGCCATAGGCAGTAGCTCCGGGGAGTTTTCTCAGATTCCCCATTTCACAACATAAACTGGATTTTATGACGACACGTACTCATTACGGAGGTTGCTATAATTGGAGCCTTACGAATATGTTTCTCGTTCCGAAAGTTCTTTTGGAACATTAAGCGCCTTGACTAACATAATCTAAACTCCAAATCATTAGACACTATGCTACGGAATGCAGACAATCTCTAAATCCCTCAACACCAGGCTTGCGTCAGAAAATGTCCTATCCTGAAACTTTTATCTAGCCTCTTCCTAGGAAAATTTTATCTAGGTACTTACATCACAATAAATGCTATAACGACAAGATGAGTCGTTACAATACATCTGTGTCTTCACGGGAAAATGACCCCTTGGCAGATGTTTGCTGGGAAGTTCCCCTGAAAACGATTATATCCCTACTCGCATTAATGCATGGAGACAGGCTCAACAGATGTGAAAAGGATTCCAGAACCTTCAGGTGTATGGTATGAATGGGATCCAGTTTCTGTTTGAGTTCCAAAACAACAAAGCTGCAGAATATATTCTTATTGTTGATTAGAGTAAACAAGAGAAGACACTGATGCTTGAATGGTGGTCGCCGAAATCTGGAGTTGCCCCAGAACACAGAATTCAACTAAATCTGGATTCAAGCTCTTGGGCTACCTCTCCATCACTGGTCTTCTAAGGTGATGAAGGATATCGGCAACAAATGTGGCGTCTGGCTAGAGAATGAAGGAGGAAACAATGTTAAAAAACCACCTCCGAGGGGTGCACATTTGAGTCAAAGGGCCAAGGTATCAGATTCCATCGTTAGTGAAGGTTGCTGACGGAGAATGGAGTTTTCCACTACCTGTCTGGTGTGAATCGCTGGCGAGATATAGGGGGATGAGTGATCAGGGCAATCGACGAGACAGCTATCAGCCTTAGATAGACTCTGAGAACTTATGAAGAATAGGAAGGAGATAGAGACAGGGCATGCGATGGACCAAAGGTACAGAGAATGCTTTGCTGAGAATAACCCTAGTTTTGAATTGTCTCGGGTTAAGTAATCTAGGCGAGTGGGGACTACTACTTTTTAAAAAGAAAAAGTTTGCCCCAATAAGTATATTAGCCGGGCGCCCTTTCCAGATTCTGTTGTAAATGGGCCTTTACAGGGGGGGTGGGGGGTGGGGGAGCAACAACCGTTTATGTCATCAATGAAAGTTAAAATACTTTCATGGAGTGTGAAAGGATTAGATAGGGAGAATAAGAGAAGTCTTGCAAGAAATCTAATACAACCGTCAGTGGGGGATTGATATTCTGTGGAAACAAAACACAAGGAGATAGAGGCAGATGTATTCAGACTACTTTTGGAATAATAGATAGTCAGGGTAGTGCACCTTAGGAAGGAGTGGGAGTATAGTAGTGTTTTCTGATAAAAGAAATTGGAAGGGAGACCAGGTGGAAAGTGGAGACCAGATGATCACTTGCAAGTTTACTTGTATCTCTCAAAACTTGACGTGGTATCTGAGTACTGTATATTTTGATTGTAGGAGGAATGAGAGGAAGGAGTTATGGGGGGAACTAGCTGCTCCTGTTAGGAGCCTGTGTGAGGGCCCCTGGTTTGTATCTGACGGCTTTAATGTCGCTAGGTACCCCATAGAGAGGACAGAATGCCAAGAATTTCAGTAGCGATGGCTGAATTTTCAAATGGATTGAGGACATGGAGCCTGTTGTCCCTCCTTTATTTAGAGGTCATATACATAGAGGAGGGGAGACAAATCATAGAACTGCCTCTAGAATTGACATATTTTTTTTAACCCTTCTCAAAGTGAGGAGCATTTCCTCCAAATCAGACAGAACTTGGGTTCAGACCATAACCCAATTATGTTAATGCGTGGGAATTGGACTTCAAAAAACCTTGCTTCAAGTTTGAATATTGGTGGATGGGAATTGAAGGTTGAGAGGGAAAATTCAAAGCTGGTAGACTTCTTTTCAGTTTATTGGGACTCCTGCTTACATATTGACCACCAAAGTGAAAATGTTGAAAGAGCTGAAAGTGTGGAGCAAGGAAAACAAAGGAATCTGGAAGCAATAGGAGGAGATACTAAAAGGTCTGTTGATATGGAGGCTATACAAGATTAAAGGAATCTCATTGAAGATGAAATGCTACAGAAACTTACCTAGGAATGGAATTTGAAGTGGTGTAGCTAAGGATGAAGAGATTGCGTGGAAGCAAAGATCTAGAATTCAGTGGTTCAAGAGGGAGGATAAGAATGCACATACTTCCACAGAACAGCTACAATTCACAAGAGATATAATGCAATTGATAGTTTACTTCCAGAGGGCAACACCATCACTGTTCCTGAGGCCATAAAATCTCACATTCAAGACTCAAGCTGTACGAAGAACCTGAAGTTCGGAGGCCTGCTTTCACTATGCAGGAGGCTCCAACCATCAGCAATGAGGATCAACACTGGCTAGAAAGGTAATTTGAGGAAGAGATAGTGCTTAACCAAATTGTGTGCAGGTGATAAGGCTCAAGGGCCTGATGGCTTTCCCATGAGCTTTTACCAATCTTATTGGGAGTTATTTGAAAATGATATTGCGAGCACAATGCATCACTTCCATTCTCACCAAATATTTGAGAAAAGCTTTAATGCTACTTATGTGGCACTCATACCTAAGAAAAATGGAGCTGCGAAACTCAGAGATTACAGAAAATTAATGTGATTAGTGGGTTATATAAAATTATAGCCAGAACTTTGATAGAGAGACTGAAGAGGTTATTGATTCTTTGGTTAACAATCATAAAATGACTTTCATAAAAGGAAGACAAATCCTGGATTCATCTCTCATTGTGAGTGTGAGGACACCAGGTTGAAAGGGGAGGATCCGGGTATCAATTGCAAACCAGACATTGAGAAGGCATATGATCATATCTATTGGCCATTCTCAGACATGGGGTTTGGTGAAAGTTGGTTGAAATGAATTTTGTTTTTGTATTAAAACTGTCTGGTTCTCCATACTTGTTAATGGAGTCCATGTACGGTTTTCTTCCATCAGAAAAGGATCCTAGTCAAGGGGACCCCATCTTATGTTTCCTTTTCATCATAGCCATGGAAGGCTTTAGCAGTATGATGAGAAAGGCCATTAACAACAACTGGATTAAGGAATTCAAAATCAGCAAAAAAAAAAAAAAAAAAAGTAGGAGAAGACACAGAAGTCTGCCACCTGCTCTATGCAGATGACGGATCTTTTGTGAAGCAATAGGCAGAGAATTAATTACATTAGGGTAATACTTGTTGTGTTTGAAGTAGTATCTGCTCTGTGTTAATTGGAGAAAGAGTAGTTTTTTCCCTGTCAAGGAAGTGTTTTTTTTTTTTTTTAGAGAAGGAAACGGTTGTATTATATTCCAAAAAACACAGAAACCTACCACAACCAGTTACAGGATCCTAATTACAATTGAAGAAGAGTATCTGGCAAATCTTCAACCCTATGGACAAAAACTTACAGAGACTTTACAGCATCAATAACAGATTCTAGATCTACCCTGTACTCCTTTTTACACCAAAAGTGAAACAAACTAAACAATGCATCTTCATCTTCTGGAGGTTGTTTTCCTTGTTCTAAAAGCATCGGAGGTTTCTTTCTGTCCAAACAGACCACCAGATACTGGCTGGTATCATTTTCCACCTGTCCTTGTATTCAAAAATGTTGGCATAGCTACTCCAGATCTTCAGGGCCTGTTCTATTTTTCTAGGCATCACCCAGTTTAGTCCCTTCATATCTGTAAAGGTTCTCCAAATTTGGTTAGTAATCCTGCTTTGTAAAAATAAATGGTTAACTGTCTTAGCCTCTTCTTTGCATAAAATACACCTCGGACTTAGCTGGAGTCCTCTCTTCATGCGGTTTTCTTGAGTTAACACTGCTTGTTTAGCCAAAAGCCAGGTGAAACAGGAGACTTTATAAGGAATTTTGATTTTCCATATAAGCTTCCAAGGCCAGTTGACAATCTGGTTGTTTTAAGGGTTGAACTTTCTATAGGCCCCTCGTACACTGAATTTCCCTTGACCTTGACCCAGCCATTCCAGTCTATCTTGATGGTTGGAAGTTCCTTTGAATTGCTCCAACTTGCTGAGGAAAACACTTAGCCTGGAAATCTCTCCGTCATTAAAAGGTCTTCTAAAACTCAGGTTCCATCCCTGTTCCGACCACACCTCAGCTACTGCTGCCCTTTTCTGTTGGTTTAGAGAGTAAAATGTCTGTCAAGGAAGTGGAGCAAGTTCAGGCAGAAATTCTACTAACTGCTTATCAAGTAATTACCTGGGTATTTCACTAGGAAATGGCCACAAGGATTTGGAGATATGGAATGGAATTGTGGAGAAAATAGAGAAGAAATTAGCAAATTGGAAGGCGTAGTATCTCTCACTTGGTGGCAGGGTCATTCCAGTAAGGTGCTGGACTCTTGAACTACCTATGTTATGTCTCTCTTCCCTAGTCCAATCAAATTGGTTAAAAAGTTGGATAAACTTGGGAGAGATTTTCTGTGGTCCGGAAACAAGGAGGATAAGGGATTTCACCTAGTGGACTGGGAAACTGTTCACCTAACCAAGTGCTCGGGAGGACTGGGAATGAGGGATCTAAGGAGACGAAACAACTCACTACTTATGAAATGGTTGTGGAGATTTAATGGGGAACAACACGCTTTGTGAAAGGAGGTATTCGTAAGCAAATATGGGCAGACAGACCAATGTTTAACATATAGGTCACTAGCACTTATTGAACATCAGTATGGAGAACTATTAGGAATCTATGGCCCAAACTAGCAGAAAACATACTGTACAAAGTAGGAGATGGGAGAAGAATATTGTTCTGGAAAGACCTCTGGATTGGTCAAGCAACACTAATACAGACCTTCCCGTATTTATTCAACATTTCATCTACACCAAATGGTACAGTAGCTGATATCAGATCAAACCAGGCCTTTGAAAGGAGGTATGGAAAAATTAGGCACTAACGAAGGTTAAGTGCTTTACTTGGTTGTTAGAAAAGCTTACCTCAGTCACGAGAGACTACAAAGGAGGAAGTGCCATATTGCATGTTGGTGTTTCTTGTGCTATGAAAAGGGAGAGACAAACAATCATCTCTTCCTTTACTGCAACTTCACCAATCAGCTATGGTCCTTGTTTAACCTCACAGAAGCCAAATGGACTACTATGCCTGAACATAAAGCAGACCTTCTAAGCTGCGGGATTAGCAGAGGGGGCAGGAAATCTTTAGAATAAATGGTGCAAAATAATCTCAACATGTATTTGGTGGACAATTTGGAGGAGAGGAATGAAAGGTGTTTCGACAGCAAGCCAACAACATCCTGAAAGTTAAAGCAAAGATACATTGCAACGTTTCACTTTTGGTGTAAAGAACATTGCATAGAAGAAGCTGAACAGTTGTGGATCTTTTAGGTTCTCTGTAATTAGTAATTACACTAGGATGGCTCCTAACAACTTTTTGCAGAATGTCCTTAATGCTGAGGAATACGAGTTACCAATTTCCCAAAAAAAAACAAACAAAAACCAGTAATGGGAGTTATACTTGCATGATCAAGTCTGCACTTATATCCAGTTGAGGTTCATAAATAATTCCAAGGAGATGATATCATTTAAGAAACCAAATCATATGGCATTAGTCTTTTCTGTTTTATAAATCAATGACTTGACAAGATGTCAGCTCAATTATATTTTAAATCATACTCCCTCTGTTTCAAAAAGAATGACCTACTTTCCTTTTTAGTCCATTTCAAAAAGAATGTCCCTTTTCCTTTTTTGGCAACACTTCAATTTCAACTTTCCACATGACATGTTTAAGGCCACAAGATTAAAGGGCATTTTGGTACATTTGGTATAACTTTAATTTAGGATCACTAGATTAAAAAACTTCTTTATTTTCTTAAACTTCTTGTCAAGTCAAACTATCGATCTTTTTGAAATGTAGGGAGTACTTTTTTTCCTGAAAAATATCATATGATTCAATGATTTTCTTATACACATGGTTCCCCTTCAGCCTTGTTTCTAGTACATTTTCTTTAGTCTTGTTAATTGCTACTCCTGCTAATGTACTTGAAAATTCATCATTTTCTTAATACATGTGAAACTCAGAACGTGAGACAAAAACCAAGGCGTCGGCCATGTCCAACCTTATTCTTTCAAAATTTCAACAAATTTCTTTCCTTGTTATTTGTAGGTGTCCGTGCTAATAAATGATTCCTATATTGCTCGTTAAAATAACATACCCATGCATCCAAATTGAGCTATTTTAAACCAGGATCCCTGTGTGGCTCTGCAAGTTTGAGGGTCTAGCCTCAAAGCAGAATTCCAGTCAAAAGCACTAATCTTGGTCTCTGGGAGTTAAAAGAAGTATAACCACTTGACTCTGCAACATTTGTAGGTGATCATCTCATTTCGGAGATTGTTATGTACTCATAGTCCGAGGGGATAGGACTGCTAGTACACCTGCTTCACTTGGCCAATTCACACCTATTTGGACGATAAAGAAATAAAGAACGCCAGCTTACTTGCTATCTTTGATAAGTTATCTTTATTGATGAAGAGCAATTAAAAACTAATGGTCCCTTCCTTTGAGGCAATGAAAGGAAAAGAATTGCATCTTAATGATTCCCCAACCCTTTCCAATTTGACCTTTTTTGATTTGTTATCAATGTTTGTAGGGGGGATTTTGAAGGATACTCTTCGACCTCCAATGCCAGAGCGGTGTGATCCTGAGTGGAGGAAGCTGATGGAACAGTGCTGGTCTGCTGATGCTGAAGCTCGGCCGTCATTCACAGAGATTAGAAACAGGTTGAGATCCATGTCTGCTGTACTCCAGGCAAAGGGGAATAGCAGTTCAGCAGGACGTGCCAATGCAAACATCCCTGTGTAAGTTATAAGGAAATGCTTCCAACATTTGGAGATAGGTGTTTTCTTTGTTTTGCCAATAGAGAGAGCACTCTGGTTCTCTGTCATATTATGTGATTATAAGTTTTGTATCATTTTATTCATTCTTTATAATGGAACCCCTTAGAATTAGGCGTAAACTGTAGTAGTAGTGTGCTGAGGTTACTGAGCTTGATTTTTTTTCTTGGAAAGCAGATGTATATAGACGTGTACACAAGGAAAATATTGTTTCTTTTTGTTCTTGCCCAGAGACCTGGAATCTTCTATACTATTTAATTACCACTTCACTTTTTAATGCTCCAAGACAGAATTAAGATGAATATCGATAAATCTATCAATGCATAGGACCAGGTGCCAATCTACGGGACCAGCTTGTAAAGATAACTGAGAGTCGGTTTGGATGAACTTATTGCTTTTAACTTATAAGCTAAAAGTCATAAATTAGGATTTCTAGCTTATAGCTTTTGACTTATTTTAGTCATTTCGACTTAAAAACAAGTGTTTATAAGCATTTTTTAAATTTACCCGAACACTCCAAAAATATGTATAGGCTATTTTGACATAAAAACACTTAAAATAAGTCAATCCAAATAAGCTCTAATTCATGAAACTAAAATTTGTGTGGTTTTTGAAAGTTTTGGTGCACCTGTTTGGCCATGAGAATTGTTCATGGAAGTAGCTTTGAATACGTGATAGAATGCACAGGGAAATTGCTTTACCAGTAATGTGAATAACTTGGCCCCTAAGCTATTACAACCTCTATTCATTTCGTTCTTACTTTTCTTTTTTGTTATTTAAAAGAGAGTATTATTTTTGATATTTACTTTTTACATCAAATATCCTACCTAGCTTATTTAAGATGATAAATTCAAAGAATATTTTGATGTGATATATACTTTTTTAGTGAACATTTTAAATATATTTATAATACAGTTTTAATACATACTAGTTTAGTGTATGTGTGTCACACGTGTATGTCACGTTAATATTATTAAATTGAATATGACAAATATTTGAAAAATATTTCTAAGGACCTTCATATTTTTAAAGTAATATTAATTTAGTATATGTATATTGAATGTGTATCATGCGTCTATAATTAAAAATATACTTTCTCTACTTTCACATTTTCCTCCCACGAAAGGATAAATTATTAAAGATACTTTTGTCATTATAAGACTCAAAAAATTAAAATGTATAAAAATATTTTCAATCTATATTTTTTTTCGCTTTTGACAAATACTCATGCTATAAAGTTGACTTTAATTTTTGTGTAGTTGACCTTTTTTTTTAATTAAGATGTTTTCTATATAGCAAAAAAAATAATATAACTCTTTAAATAACAATTTCTTATTGACAAAGATAACATAAATTTTTAATTGTTATTGATCTTTATTTTTTTTCTTAATATAAGCAAATTATAGACTATTTCAATATATTCTTAGTATATTTCTATTCTAACAATACAAATTTATAATGAATAATACAAAAATTTGTTTAAAAAAAATGATACAGTTAAATATATTTAAGTATTGTTATTTCTAAAAGTCTAATATTATCAATGAATTGTCGGGTTCTATTAGTAGGTTTGTTCTTACTAAAAATAATAAAATGATATTGGATGCTGCTTACTCTTTCCAAGTATGAGTGCTACTTCAAACAATTGTCTTTCCTTATTTGTGTGATACTATTTTACGGCCTTTGAATTAGAAAAGTAAAATTAATTTGTTAAGAGAAAATTCAATTATGTATAGTTATTTAAAAATTAAATAATTACTTGTAATAAGGTAGATATTTCAATAATAAATACAATTAATCAAAATTTGATGTAAAAAATGAACGCATTACTTACCATCAAGACAAATCATCAATTATCACTGTCAACTTTTTTTCTCTATTTTTTTCAAAAAGGTAGAGTTCATGAAATATGTCATGAACGCTGCAAAATAAACTAAAATCATGTTATTAGAAATAAATGATGTAGATAGATAAAGACAAAATATAACAATATGTAAAAAAATTAAACAACGTGAGATATATAGAGGTAAAAATTTCAAAAGAAATATATTATATGTAAAATAACAATATAATCTCATTCAACCTTTTATTTTATTTATTTATAAAGGTCTTATATATAGATATTCTATCACTAATTAGAACTCGTAAATTTCTATTCAAGGAGTATGTTATGTTTATTAATGTCAATATGTATAATATATATATATATATATATAACATTAAAATAAGGTATAATAATTTAAGAAAAATATTGAAAAGATGATTTTCTATAAAGTGAAATCTTTTAATTAAAGGCAAAAAGTTCAAGCAACATTTTTAAGGGTTTTTACACTTTTAATATAGAAAGAAGATTACGAAAAAATTGTTAAGTAAGTAAGAGGAACATATTATTTTTATATTAAATAGTTGATAAAATCTAAAAGACTTACCAAAGTATTTCCCCTCGATACTTAATGTTGTAGCTTCAAACCAAACAAAATTGTTTGAAAAAGGGACAATAGAAATGACTGCTGCAGTCCTGAACTATAGTGTTATCGATGAATCCAATCTCAATCTCTTTGTTTACCAATAGAAAATTTGGATTAGCACATTTAATGTGTCCATTTATGATGTAACAAACTTTGCCTTGTTGCAGCTTTTCGTTCCACTTTACAATATGATTGTTAAAAAATGTAACATTAACTTTTGTACCCTGTTAAAAAAAATTAAACGTTAATGACTAAAATATATATGTAATGTTAAAATATTAAAAAACTAAAGGAAAATACTATTACCTCTTCGTCAACAAATGTTAAAGTCTTTCGAGTGCCTTCATTGGTGCTTTTTTTATATTGTTTTATTGGTCCATTGCCAATAAGTAAGATTTTTATTATCCAATAAGAATCATATTTTTTAAGATATTAATTGTCACAACTTCATTGATCAAGTACTTCTCAGAATCCATTGCAAGATTGTCTAAAATAAATTGTTGTAAAAAATAATAAATAAGAACAATATATGAATTTATAACATAAAAAAATTATAAGATGAAGAAGTATCACCGTATTATATTACTTTACGTGAATAGATCGAACTTGTAAATAGATGAGAGGTTAGAAAAAAAATAATAGAAATTGTTAAATAAAGAAAATTTATTAGACTAAACTAACTAAACGAAGACCATAATATAATTCGAATGAAGCAAGTTAATATGACATAACGATTAATATTATTTTCCTTAAATTCAAAAAGTGAAAAAGAAAGGGAAAAAATATGAAACAAAAAAAGGTGAGTATATAATATAAGGAAACCTGACAATAAAATTGAAGTTCGAGAAAAATTATAAAATAAGATCCAGCATCACTTGGCACACATCGATGAAGGGAGTGAATGAATCAAAAGTTGAAAATGAAGTGTTTTTATAGAAGTAGATAAGTCATAAATCAAAAAGGAAAGAAAATAATATTTTATTATATTTAGGACAACTTTTCATCATATAATTAGGATTCACGGTGAAATTAGAAATTTTATTTATTTATTTTTAAGCAACTAATATCTTTTCGCTTTTTAAATTTAATTTTTTTAAAATTATTATTTGGGCTTTCTCTTCAAAGTGGAAAACTTGTGTTATTAAAGGAAAAAAAATAAAATAATAAAATTAACCGTGTTCCCTACAAAAAAGGGGAAGTTTTTTCTTCAAATATTTTTTTTCTTTTTCACTTTGACGTGTTTCCCTTTTTTTTTCTTTTTTTTTCTTTTTTGACTAATTTTCTTTAGTTGGAAAGAGATTCGTATGGATTTTTCTTTATTTAATTTTCCCCTTAATTTTTTTTGGATATGTTTTCCTTTTAAACTTTTTTTTCTTTTTGACTAATTTCCTTTTACACCAAGTTTATTTTAGTTGAAAAAGATTCTTTATGTAGGAATTTTTTTTATTTAATTTTTATTTATATTTAATATCATTAAAATAATAATTCTAAAAAAAGGTAAAAAGTAAAAAGACAATTTTGTCTAAAGAAGAGTCTTTTAATGAAGGGCAAAAAGTTCAATCAACATTATTAAGAACCTTCACACTTTTAATATAGTATAGATATAGATTACGAGGAATTATTTATAGAACACATAATACATGTTTTATTCATGGATAATAAATTTGTTACACTTAAATGTATTTTTATAATGCTTTGTGTCAATTTCTTATCAAACAAGTATAATATATTTTAAACACTTGTAATATAAGTATTTATATTGTATGCATAATTTACTTTTAACACATAATAAATTTATCATAGTATTACTATGTATTATTATATATGATACAAAATAAGAAGTATTATTAAAATCAGTAATTATTTATTAAAAAAGGTTGAAGAAGGTTGGAGTACTATAAATGTTGGGCATGGCAAGTTCTGTTAAGGCATATGAAGACCATGAGTGTACGTGAGTTATAATATTTGAAAGTTGAATGTTGTATGGTTGTTAGAATATTTCTGTTGTACTTACTTTATTTCAGATAAGATTTTTGTTTGGTACATGGATATTTGTAACTATGTGTAATTGCTTATGTATATAGTTTCAACGGAAAAAGATTTAAAATATCCTCAAATTATTAAAAATAATATAAAGATGTTTTTCATCCATTTATTAAGTCTAAAATACTCTTGTCATCCATCTTTAGGTCCAAAAATGTTTTCATTAATTTTTGTGGTCAACTTATACCCTTGAAACTAACCACCCTATCTTTTTTCTTTTTCTTTTTTAAATATTTCTTATGTTTCATTTTCTTATGGAATAAAATAAATTTCCATCTCTATTAGATTTCTTTCCACAATTTATCCAAACTGAAATAATATATCTCTTTTAAAATCAAAATGATTTTTTAAAAACTGATCAAAGTGATTTATTAAAATAATTAACCGATTTAGCTTTCTAAAAAACAAAATCTTTTAAAAATATATAAAGTTAATGAAAAAGTAAGTTTTTATTTAGCCAAAGAGTAAGTTTTTTTTTTTTTTTAATGTTATGATAAAAAATAATGAAAAACTATTCAAATTTGATTAATTAAAAAAATTAAAGAAAGCTAAATCAGTTTTAATAAATTGCTTTGACCTTTAAAGGTTAATTACTTTGTCTAAATAAAATACAAATATGTGCAGATTTTCTTAAAAATTTTCATATGTATTGTTGTAACTTCAGATATTTTAAGAGAGTTTTTTTAAAGATTTTTTTCCATAATTTATTAAATCCAAAAAAATATACCTTATTCATGGACCTAATTTTTTTTTTAAAAAAAAAAATTACAGTAAAACTACTAGTTTATTTTTTTAATCAGATTTTTCACATATTTTATCCAAATCAAAATATTTTCTTTTTCTATAACCCCAAAACAAACTTAAAAAATAAAAACAATTGTAAGATCTTTTTATTGTAAATAAAGAATTGAGGATGGAGATTTACTTTATTTCATAAGAAAATGAAACATAATAACTTTAAGAAAGAAAGAAAAGAGAGAGTTGTTTGTTTGAAGGATATAAATGAGCCAAAAAGGTGAATAAAGGACATTTTTGGACTCAGGGGCATCTTAGGCCCAATAAGTGGATGAACGACATTTTTGTATCATTTTTCAATAGTTTGAGTGCATTTTGCTGTTTTAAATATGGGTAGAAATTCGACTAATGCATGTAGTAAAATTCATGAAGCCTATTTGTTTATAGATTTGTGAAATTAATAAAGCTTGAGATTCGCTTCTGTACGTTTCAATGTTGTTAGTATACATATGTTGTTTAAGAAATTAGCTTGGCTGCCCAGAAATGGTGTTAAAAAATTATCCATTTATCAATTAGTATCAAAGCAAAGACTGTACAAAAATATGTAAGACAAGTTGAGACATGGTTCAAATTCGGTGTATTAACCCAATCAGATTCATGGCTTGCGTAGTTTCGAATAGAAATGTAGTAGTCTCATACTGAGACTAAGTACCAATGGTCAAAGAAGTATATAAGTAGGCGATCTGTCAAAAGGAAAATGACGACAACAACAACAACAACAACATATCCCAATGCCTCAAAAGGCTCCCGCTCATTGCGGGGTGAGGGGGGTCGGATGTACGC
>JAPFFP010047923.1:0-10111 GCA_026153255.1 Solanum medicagineum
TCATCAGTTTGGCTATAGCCAAAAAGGCCAACTACCACCATTTGAATCTACTCCTAGTATGAACATCAATGAAAGGTTTGCTACTGTTTTCATTGTGCTGGGTTTTTGGTTAGAAGAGCTCACCTTTGGTTGCTAAGTAAGTATTATACAAAAAAATCTGCCTGATAGCGAACAAAAGGATAGCTTTCTACTACATTCAAAAGTTTTCATGAAGTCTAAATAGTTCGTCTAATATGTTGTAGAGGTGGTTTGATATTTTATTAGGTATTTGATTTTCTAACGGAATTTCTAGAAGTTCTTGATATTCTTATTGAAGGACTCCATCTTTGATTTCTTCCTGTACAGGATGGTGGTTGGATTATAGAAAAGATTTGTTAACTATCAAATCCAAATCAGTTGAGTCTGTAGAGCTATTGAAAATTATGGCTTCTATACAACTGAAATTTAGGCTACTGTTTATCAATTTTAGTTGCATCAACAAAAAAAATGTTTCATAACCCAAGTCTAATCATATAAGGAACATGAATTTCGTCACTTCAAAACAATTAACAAAAAAGACAGAGGAGCTTTTTCCTTTTAAGGAATTATGCAGACAAGTTTGTTCTGATACACAATCGTGTGTAATACTCATGGTAACCGAGTTGCAATACGCTCTTAAATAAAGTTTATTCTCAGCTCTGGGAAGTTAGGGCTTAAAAAAGGTAGCCAAGAGCTCTTGAATCAGTAGTTAACTCACGGCTTATAAGATTTAGGCTGGGAAGTCGAAAGACTTTTTCCTTTCGACGTCTAATCAGAAGTTGAATGCAATAGTTAAAAGGGAATCGTAGTGCTGCTATGCACTTAACTTCGATCCTTGCATTCATTAGTAGTGCTGCCACTTGATATGTTGCCCGAGCTGGTGCAGGAGCTTGTAAATCTACAAGATAGCTAAGTTAGATTTACATCCTCACACAATCACGTTGGGTACATGAAGCAGCATTGGTAAAGAAGACATTCTTTATAATATGGCGAGTTCTAATATAAAGTGGACAAAGATTTAACTCTGAATTTTTTTGTCTTCAATGCAAAACAAGTTTTTTAAGCATTCTCTCTCAATCTTGCTTCAGTATAGTTTTTTGTCTCACAAATTAGCAATTCCAACTATTATTGAAAACAAAAAGTGATCATAATCTGTGTGCATTTTGACTCCCAAGAGTTTTAGAACATTTTACAGATGATTTTCCTATTTTATACAACCTCAATGTGCGTCACCAACATATGAGCCCCTTTGGATTGACTTTTGGCTTATGACTTGTAAGCCAAAAATCCAAACTTAGGATTTCTAACTTAAGGCTTTTGGCTTATTTTTGTATATCTATATACATAAAGAGATGAAGTCATTTTTAAAACCCATGAATGAGCCTAACAGATATAAATGCGAGGGAAAAGCCTACCCGCAAATTGCCTTCTGCAACACCTGTGGAATCCCAAATGTGTTAGCTGTGACTTATCTGGGGAAAAAAAACCTCCCTACCAGATAGAGCAAAAATATATTGCAAGAGAAAAGGCAAAACCAATGTGACATACCTTTTTCTCTAGATTCAGTGATATCTAAATCCTCGCATAATCTAACATCCTACTGATGTAAGAATTTCTTTGTTGTTTTGTTTTGTTCGTGCTATTTAATTATCCTTTGAATCTTCTATGTATATGTAGCTCTTGATAGCCTCTCTTAATGCACAATCTTATCTTATAAATTTATGAATATAGCTTTTTTGTTTAGCAACCATAAGCATGATCATTGTTCTGTGTTACTTTTTTATCAAGATCTGATTACCGAGTTGTGACAATCTTAATGACACAGTCTTCTAATCTTGTCAGCATACCCTGAGCATGTTTAGGCATAATCAACTTGACTTGTAACTGATTCATCTGCAAGTAAATGTGCGAGTGATTAGGACATAGAATAGTAAATTTCATGGTATCTTATGTGTGTCATGAGTATCATTTTAGATATAGCTTAGTAGTCCCTCACAATAACAATTCATATCATTTATAAGCTAACAGAGTTATCAGCAAAATCATATTTCACTCACCCAAAGAACCCACCAAATACACATTTATAGCAGGCCAGATCTAAGAAAGGAGAAGGCAGGCATATCTTTGTCGATCTCACAAATAACGACAACATGTTCAACCTTTTTGGTCAAGAATCCCTGTAACCACTTTTCAGTTCAGCATCAACAAGAACAATATCAACGCAGGGGGAACCATTTAGTTGTTAGAGCTGAAAAAGTAGGACGCTATGCAGATATATCCTTTTCCTAGAATGTGATTTAGTTGTGAGAATGAGTTACATTTATATTTGTGTGAGCTGGTAACTATTTAGTATACTAAAGCTGGTTTATTCTACAACAAATATGATATATAGCTACGAAATTATTAGCGACTATATAAAATTCGTCACTAATTGTTCACTTTTAGTGACAAAAGTTCAATTTCGTGCTTAAATACATGAGGTACATATTTTTAGTGACGAAACTTAAAAATTCGTAGCAAAAATTTGTTCACTAAAGTTTCCCACCAAAAAATAAATTGGCGCCATTTATTGAGTATTATTAGCCACGGATTTAGAGTTATCAGTGATAAATTATTTTGTCATTGATAATGTATCTAATTTATGACAAATTACATTGTCTTAAAATTAAAAACAAATTTCGTCGTAAAAAATATGTTGTTACAATAGCGACAAAATAGAGTTTGTAGTTAAATGTTTAAAAGTTTTAGCTATAAAATTTCATATTTAATTATGACATTAATTTTTATCGCTAATAATATAAACAATTAGTGACAATTATTTTATTATGTCTACACAATTTGTGGTTTAGTGACGATAAAAGTTTGTCACAAAATATGCAAGGAATCAAATAGTGTCGATTTAAAATTTGTAGTTGAATAATTCAACTATTTTGTGACAAAAAGAATTCATAGCTAATTACAAAATCTTCTTTAGCTATAATTGTTAGTAGTTACAAGTGACAATTGTCAAAAAGAATAAAAGAAGTGCTTTACAAGAAATCAAACTTCATTGGTTGATTGGCAAGGAAAAAATTTAACCACAATTTTTTTTGATTTTGTAGAAATGATAAAATCCATCATCAATTCTCTTAAATTACATAATTATAAAATGCAAGCGAGGTTATAATAGTATCATGACAGCAAATTATTCTACTATTAGATTTCTGATACCTGTTGATTTAAGACTTCTAGTTTTTATTTGATACACTTCCAACGATAAAAAGGGAATTTTCATTATATATATAATTTATAAATTGACTCAATTACTGTCGGCCCAGCTCGAGATCAGCCCACGACATGAACCTTTCTTTTTCTTTCCTTTCTTCTTTTCCTCTATAGCATTAAATTTATTTTTTTAAAAAAAAACAAACTTATTTTTTACTGCATTTCCTAAAATAAAAATATCTTTTTTTTAAGAACTCTTTCTATAATATCAACTCTTATTATGTGGTGTATAAACACTACATCGATATTATATAAATGTGTATAAACTTATATTAATAGTGTATAAATAGTTATGTAATATATCAATCATGTATAAAATTATGTATTAGAATGTATCAATATTACTAGTTTAGCTCACGTGCGTTGCACGTATGCATCACGTCAAATCGTTAATCACTATAATATACATACTAAGAGTTTTACTACAATAACAAAAAATATCATACACGTTCATCATAAAATTTTAGGATTCTATTTAAAGATAAAATTAGTGTGTTAATAAAGATTTTGTTATAGTTTATATCGAATATTAGTTTATAGTTCCTTTGGATAGGGGTTGTAGAGTTGTATTTTAAAAGCTACTTAAATTTTTAAATAAATCCATATATTTCCTCCAAACAAGCATGCATACATACAAATAAAAATTGAAGTCAATAAAAAGACAGACAAATTATCAACCAGCATGCATAAAAATTACGGAATAATATAATATTATTAAAGATGGAAAAATATTATTATCTCTAAACCCATCGTTGTATAGGTGTGTTGCTTTGGCGTGAAGATAAATTTACTCTTTATGTATTGATTATATGTGTTTTAGTGTTATTGTCCAACTAGATTTAGAGCTTGTTTGGATTGATTTATTTTAAGCATTTTTTAAGTGTTTGGATAAATCAAAAAAGTGCTTATAAGCACTTGTTTTTAAGCCAAAATGACCAAAATAAGTCAAAAGTTATAAGCTAGGACTTCTAACTTATAACTTTTGGCTTATAAGTTAAAAGCAATAAACTCATCCAAACAGACTCTTAGTATTGGATTGTAGAACTTTGATGTTTCGTATAAAGAGTTATGTAATATATCAATCATGTATAAAATTGTGTATTAGTATGTATCAATATTATATAGGTAGTGTGTAAATATGTATTGTATAAATCTATTCTATATTAAAAGTGTGAAAGTTCTAAATAATGTTGTTTGAATTTTTTGCCGTTCATTAAAAGATTTCGCTTTAGATAAAATCATCTTTTCACCCTTTTTTAGAATTATTATTTTAATAATATTAAATATAAATAAAAATTATTATGGTGGGTTAAAGAGGTTCTCAATAGATTAATTTTTTTGAACTAATACAATATTTTTTCCCTGTAGAAAGAAGAATCCACATTTTATCATAAATTGATGCTAATTGAGCAAAAAGAATGCATATTTCTTATCAAACTTGATCCAAAAAATGGAGGTGATCAAGCTGGAAGACGGTTTATTGCAGAGGAAGTACAAGACGTTAAAAAAGTCAATGCAATTATGATTGAAGACGAAGAAATAAATTCAACAACAATGAGAAAGATCAAACAAATTGAAGATGAAATTAATGAACGACGATTCATAAAAGGATCAAACTTGAAAAGGATTAATGGTATTTTGTCATCTAATAAATAGAAGTTCAAATATTTTTAGATTATAGATAGTTATATATTTGTTTACGTTTTTATTCTTTTAAACAATAAGTAAGTTCGACTGGCATAACATTTAGTATTAGTTATTAACCTTGATTTATGTATGTTTTTTAATTTAAATGAATTTTACAATACTTATTTTTATTTAATTACAAGGAGTTATTATGATTTATTCTATATTATAGGATATTATTTATTAAGCACTTATTAAACATATGACACAAAAAAATATCTATAATTTGATCCGGAATAAAACAAATAAAGCTATACAAGTTATTCATAAAATATACCATTTTACATTATATTTAAAATAATGTATATTTAGGGTCATCCATTATTGTTCCATTTACTTAGAATTGTGTAGGCTACGTATAAAAAAATAATTTGATAGATAGTGTTATTCCGAATGAGGTCTGTCAAGTCTGAATTTGAATTAGTTGGACTTCAATCCAAATTCTGAACATCGGATGAATAATTAAAAAAAAAATCAATTTTATGACAATATTATGAATTTTCAAATATTTATAGTACTCAATTTAATAATATTGATGTGACATACACGCGCAATGCACGTACACTAAATTAGTTGTATACAATTGTGTGTCGATATTATATAAATAGATATGGAATGTTAATGGTGCATAATAGTGTACCAATATTATATAAATAATTATGTAATGTATCGATGTCGATATTTATTTAATCATTATGTATTCCCACCTTAATAAAATAAAAGAATAAACAAGAAATAATAAAATGACAAAAAATAATTCACAAAAAAGTGAAACAATTTTAAAAGAAAAAAAGTTTTTTAAAAAAGAGCAAATAAAAAAATTTTAACATTGACATTTTTAAAAAAATTATGGAATAGACAAATGGACAAAAAAATTAATTTATCCACCACCTAAAAAGTAAAAAAAGAGAGAGAGAAAAAACTGACGATAAAATAAGAAAAAAGGAAAAAGAAAAAGGGAAGAAGGAGCTGACGTGGAGAAGGCTAGGACTGTGCAAAATCCGGATCAAACCGATAACTCGAACTGATTTTTCGAGTTATTGAACTATTGAGTCGGGTTATTGACTTATTGAGTTAGTTAACTATTTTAAATATTTTTTAATGAGCTATCGGTTAATAGGTCGGGGTGTACAATTTTTAAATTGAGTGACCCGAGATAATTCGATAGTCACCCGATACTGCTAATTAGTAGTTCAGTAGTATTACTATCTATTTATATAATTCCATTTTCAACAATTATAAGTCACACCTACTCCTAAGTCCTAGGTTTAGAAACTAATTTCACCTTAGCCACCAGGGTTAGCTTAGTTCTCTCTTAGTCGCGCCTCTCGCTCTCAACCGTCTCAGTGCCGTCGTTCATACTTCATCACCGGCGACGTTTCGTATTTCGTTCATCGTCGCCTCACGACCTCAGTGAGTTTCTAGTTTACTGTTAATTAATTTCAAGTTTCAGCATTCTTTCATTATTCTTAAAATTGTTGTTGTTGTTTAACAAAGAAACATTAAATACTTGATCTTTCTTGTTTCTCACTTAAATTTGAAGTAGAATCCATCTGTGTTTTCTCATGTTGCTTGTAATCGACAAGCCATTAAAGAGTATTAGCTTGTTCTGTAATATATTAAGTTGCTTCTCTGCTCTTTCTTTTGTCACTTCAGTGCTCTTTTTCTTAACTGCTTCTTCAATCAATGAACACTTTTACACATATCTGTATCACTTTTTTTAATCGAAACAACTATATATAACTGATTATCATTACAATTATGTGGAAATCATAACAAAAAGAAAGGAGTTGAACAAAACTTGGATTCTTAAAAAATACTGGTATCAGGGTCAAGTCCTCCAAAAATGCATAATATTTGGCGGGTCAGATATGGGTGAGACTTCATTTTCAGAGGATCTGACACTGGTGCTGTGGCATTTTTGGAGGAACCAAGCCATAGCCAATAGAGTACACTACCTAGCTACAACAAAAAAGAAGTTTGGAGCAAAACATATTGATGTTAGTTAAAATCCTATGTAGAACCATTAACCTGTGTGTTGGTTGAAGCTTCTTGGCTATTAGTTACACGATGCTTTGATTTGATCTCCAATTCTTGCCATAGCACAACCAGTGAATCAGAGACTTCAGCTTTGTATACATAAAACTTGCTCACAAATAGGCAAAAGAAGAAGTTCAATAAGTTGAGTATCGCAAAGAACGCGTAGTAATAGTCAAAGATGAGATGCATTCAGGTTGTTTAGTATCCATCCTCTGTGATTTCCGTGCTTTTGGGTGATAGGAGAAACGTCGAAAGCAAGAAGCTACTGAGAAGATTCCCGACACCAAGACTAGTCATTGAACAAGAAGTTCCTAAACTTTCATGCCTTCTGGTGCTTGATCATAAAAAACCTCAATCTTGGCTACTTCCAAGAATGCATTAGCTGTTCCCCATAAGAATGAATTGTGGTAACAGAATCAATATAGATAGCCTATACTAGTGCTTGCAACTTACAAGTTTATTAAATGTGGTGAGTTGCTGTAGCCTTGTAAATTGTTAGGAACATGATTGCTATAGCCTTGTAAGGAACAAGAGTGGAGAACTTTGCACATTCCATGTAATTCTTGATAGCCACTAGGAATTCAAAGCTTATAATTGTTAATGATTTACCTGATAACCGAACCGATAAAGATTTACAACCGATAAATTGATAACCGATAAACAGATATCGTAACGGTTCCTTCATGGTTTGGTATATCTACAAACCGATAACCAATAAGTAAAATCAATAATATTCAAAATCGAACCGAATCATCCGATACACAGCCCTAGAGAAGACCAAATGACCAATACATAATCATATTGTAAAACAAATAGCCCAGGTTACCAAAATTGGCCATTTTATGTAATAAGAAAATAGTGGACTATGTTTTGTGTAAATAATTTTTTTCAATGGTTTGTGGGTGTAATTATCCCATGATAAAAATGCTAAGAAAATTACTTTCTCGAGTCGTAGCTCTAATTTTCTCATGTGCGTGTGTTGATTTTGTTATTGGTAAGTTGTATTGACGAAATCGATCGATTTGCTTTTGTCAAAGCATACCTATATTTTTTGTGTGATTTCACATAATTGGACGAGCTATCTAGACATGCGTGCGCGCGCGTGCACACACACATACACGGGGACAATTTTCTTGGAAGAATAATTTTTTGAGCAATTAATTTTAATAAAAATATAACAAAAATATTTTTTAAAATTGAGAAAAATAAAGAAATATTAATATTCGACTAAACAGGATGTTACATCACATGTGTAAATGTTTGAATATAATTTCAAATTAAATATTACCGTGTGTATATATATGGCAACAAGGGAATTAGTAAATACATTAGACATTTCAAAATAAAAGAAAAAATGAAAGAAAAAATGAGAAATATAGGAAAATTATATAGATGACTGTGTATATAAATGATAACAATCAGAATATAATTTCAAATTAAATATTATCATATATATATATATATATATATATGATAAAAATCATAATATAAATTCAAATTAACTATTAGCATGTATATATATGGTAACAAAGGAACTAGCAAATACATTAGACTTAAAAAAAAAAAGAGAAATAGAGGAAAATTATATAGATTACTATGTATATAAATGGTACAAAATATAATTTTAAATTAAATATTATCATGTATATACACGATAAAAATCATAATATAAATTCAAATTAAAAATTACTATGTATATATATGGTAACAAAGGAATTAGCAAATATATTATACTTTTAAAAATAAAAGAAAAAATGAAAAGAAAACGAGAAATAGAAGAAAATTTTATAGATTACTGTGTATATAAATTGTAAAAATTAGAATATAATTTCAAATTAAATATTATCGTATACATACATACAATATATATATATATATAAGTAAGCACACACGTCTCTGTCGACGTGTATGCTTTTCCGTAAATATATTAAACTTCCAGGGCAAACTGCTTAAAAGCCACGTTGGCCCAATAGTTTTAGCCTGACATGTAAGGCTGAAAGTTTTAGGTTCGAACCCCAGCTCCAACATTTAATTTTTCCCCTGCTATTTTCACATAGCAACATAACTAAGTAAATCCCTTAAACTTAACAAACTTAATGGTTGCAGCCAAGTAAAATGTGAAGAAAAGAAAAATGTAAAAAAGGTGATTTTGCCTAGAGCGAAATATTTTACTAAATTGATTTTATTGCTAAATTCCAGATAGATAGGTGAAGAAAAATGCAAAAAAGGTGATTTTTCCTAGAGCGAAATATTTTACTAAATTGATTTTATTGCTAAATTCCCTTTTATATATTTAATACAGTTTTCTAGGTTTTAAATTTTAGTAAAGAACAAACTAAATTATACCGAACTAAAATCTCTTTTTTTTAATTTTTTTTTATTTTAAGGCACAATTTCCCCCTTTTTTTTTCAATGACGATTCTATCCCAGGAATCTATATGCTCAACTCCCCCTGTTCATCATCTTCTTGAGCAAGTGTAATCCAGCAGTAAAAGGTTAGTACTTCGTCGTACTCTTCCACGGTTTTATGTGCTTTGACTGTTTTATGTTGTAGAATTAGTACCCAAATTTGACTCTTTTGATTTGCACATCAAAATTTGTGCGTGTTTTTGGCTTTGGTTGGAATCAGTTATTTTGTCTAATTTGGGACCTATGATTTTAGTCACATTAGGTTTTTGATCTGATTTAGATCTCTTTGCCCAAAATTTTAGGACTTTTCCTTTTGGCAATCAGTATAGTACTTCTAGGAATTTTTAATACGTGCACTGAATAGCACTTTTTTCAAACTTTTACTCACATATTTGTATTTTTAGAGTGAATTTGTACAATCTTCATGTGTATAGACAGAGTAATATGGTACCTATGGTTGGTGGGAGGTGCTAGGTATTACATTGAATTAGTCGAGATACGCGATAGTTGGTTTGAACACTTCCTATGGTCATTGAATGCTCTCTAAATTAAATTCTCCGAAGGACCCCCAATATCTCAAAGAGAAGCCAAAGCCTCACCTTGTAAAGTGGATGACTGCCAAAAATCAGAAATCATGCTCTTTTGTTTTTTATTCTCTGGTTTTGAATTTCCATAACAAAGTTAATTCTATCTT